>JAIPRN010003838.1:0-18593 GCA_025469175.1 Geopemphigus sp. TES_GeoC_2020 | reverse complement strand
TGAATTCGTCAGTACACAATGGTCGATATTGCGCCGGGCGCTGAACGTAACGAAAAACTCGTACGAGTGCACGAATTTTCCAAACTGTGGCGTGAATAACGTTAGTAGATAGAGAAATAGAGTGATAGAGAGAGAGAGAGAGAGAAATTGTCCATCGCGAGAGAAACTTTAATCGATTTTTGGAAAACAACGCGAAACGTTATTTCCGCCGTGAAATCAGTGACAGAAACAAAACGCCGTCGCCCAATTATTGATTATAATCTGCAGGTCGGAAATTATCGGAGAATGATTATTGGTAGTCTACAGGATTCGTTTGAATTTCGCGAGTAAGACGTCGAAGTAATCGTTTCTTATGTAGTGAATGCGTTACTTATCCGAACTTTTTCTCACAAAAATATAACGTTTATTAAGGGCCGGAAAAAAGTGGAAAACGTGACTTTTAAAACTCTTATTAATAAATACGGTTTCGATAGTATTATCGAAATTTAAAGATAAAAAGTATTCAGTTTTCGTTCGTTACGGTTAAATCGTCACTTCGTAACGTTCCAAATACGGCTTCTGACTGATATTATTCGAGTGCAATTTAGCAAAAAGCTGGCGTGTGACGCCTTACTATTTGCTTAGGTGAATAAATATCGTCGGTACTTGGGACATGTAGTCGTAAAAATCGATTTAAGTTCAGACGTTCAAGTTTTTTTCTTTTTCAAATACAATTTAGAAAACCGAGCGAAATTCATGGCGCGAAGTACGCGAATGGAAATTGAACGGCGTAGCCGAATATAAGTTACGAATATTATCGCGTATTTTTCTAGTAGTTAACGTCATAAAAATGTTCGACCTCGTATTCGGTACCTTCTGTTTAATGTTTCTACTGACGCGCAACCGAAAAATCGTTCTCGATTTATAATTATATATAATTTAGTTTGTTTCTCGTAAAAAAATACTGTACACAAATATTTGTAAATCTCTTTAACAAAACTGTCTCTTGATCTTCTCGGAATACCGACTATATTGGAGACATCGCACTTACGGTACGTTAGAAAAAAAAACAATAAATATACATCGCAAACTCCGATCATACGGATCAGAAATTCGTGAAATCATCCGACCACATACGGCTCGAGTGAACAAAAAGTGATAAAATCGTTCACTTTCACAAACTCATAATTTAAAGAGAACGACGAATTACGAGAAATTGGAGAAATCGTATTTATAGCGCGTTTGAAAATGATAAATGTAATAATACACACGAAGGATTCCGACCATAAAAATCAGCGACTAACGTTTACGAAAAAATGTCTATATTATTTATTATAATCGTTAAATTCGGTACGCGCTCGTTATTGAAACCGTATACGTTATAAACGTACCCGATAACTGATAACGTAAACCGATAACGTACCTAGTAAATAATGGAGACGTTCGAATCGATAGCTCGTTGTTAATAGTCTGTTAGCCGAAGAAACGATTTTCGATTTAACGTAAACTTAGTTTTCGAACTTGGATTCATCTCGTTAGAGTTTCCCGTTAACTTGACGAAGGTTCTTTTAAAAAAAAAACATTGTTTCACGTCTACCTAACGGTTTTACTCGTCAACAAATTTTATTCTAGCCCCGTCCGAAACGAACGCCAGTTAATATATATTCGTAAACCGAGCAGGGACGAGCGTTTTCGGGTTTCGTACGCGAATTATCGACAAACGTATTGGTTACAATAGTGAATAATAGGTTTTTACGCACAAAAACGAATCGAACGGACGGTAAAGAAAAAACGAGCGAACACGAGTCTATCGTCAAATTAACGGATTTGTTAGCATTTTCGATCAACTTAACTCGGTTAAACAAAAAGGTAGTCAACTTAATTTCGGCGAGACAAATAACATCATTAGCTTGTCTAGTCTTGTAATTGCACCGATAAAAAGTATAATATCGGGTGACCGAGCTTGCTCGGTTTTTTTTTTTTAGGTAAACCGTGTTTTATAGAAATTAAATTAGGATTATATTAAAATATTATATATTATATTATATTATTATAATATTATTATTATAATTATTATTATTATTAATATTATATATATTAATAATATTATTATTTTAAATAAATTTAAATAAAACCAGTTTTTCGTTGCCTGAAAACGACGTTTTTTAAAAATGAAACCTAGCTAGATCGATTTATCGACTTCGAAACCCCCTGCATCCTAAATTTCACGAGAATCGTTGGAACTGTTTCCGCGATTAAGATATATATATATATATATATATAGAAGAATTGCTCATTTAAAGGTATTAAATTTTACAAATACTACTCAAACTATAATTATATAATATTAATTTAAACATTAGACAAGTTGTTTTATCGCCTACTCGATTGCAGAGTGCATCATTTCTTCACACACACACACGCAATTGATGCGTCACTGGATCGTCGGCGATAATATATTTGTAATATATTGGTATATTAATCAATTAGTATCGCGCAGAATAAAATATTAAATATAGCGATTCGTTCGAAATTTATACGTAAGGCGATTTCGGTCGTTTCGTATTGCGGCGGAATTTATAGCAAATAATCCCGAGTACCCCGAAAATTGAAATAACGCGTAGTTTTCTTTTTTTGAGTTTGAGACCATTGTCTCTAGGTAGATACAGTGCTTGCGGTTTAACGAAAAGCCCAATATTGTCGAGAAGCTCCCCCAAAAACTAAGTTTAAAAGCCTAACCGGACGGCCTGTCGTTTATTAATAAAACACCGGCTATATATACACTGCCCGCAAGCACTTTTAACTATTATACTTTCTGAACATAGGTAGGTTTTCCTATATACTAAAAAACGTCGAAATACAAATTTTAAGACGACGTACGTACACGAATCATAAAAAATTCGTCACGCGTGTACAATTTACCGTATCGCAATGTAAACACGCCGATTGATATATATATATATATTACGTACGCTATGCCATCACGTAAATCGAAAATGAATCTATATTAACGTTTCTAAGTTTCGAAAAAACAGTCTATCGAATAAGAGTACGTGTACTTTTCGTTCAATTGACTTTCGATAACCGTATTACCGCACGTCGACGTACTACTACTGAAACAATCGATCGTTACAAAAGGTTAAATTTAAAAATACGTTTTTCGAACAACTACGCGACAAGCATCGTCATCGGGCCACTATGATTTACGCGTATTCCTAACCCGTCAAATAATTTCATATAAATTAGCTAAATACTGGTCCCGGTTGCGACGTATACGCCGAACGAAACGTTTTCCCGTAATTATAACGCTCGTCGCAGGCGCGTGCTCGTAATCGCGTCGTTTTTTAAATCTGTGGTACGCGGCCATGTCGATGATCGAAAGTTGCTCGGACTAGTCTGCAAACAAAACGTAACGACGAATGAACGAACCTGACGGCCGACGGTGTCTCGGTGCTTACAATCGTCGCGCGACCATTCCCGCGACGCGCCCACCCAACTGTCCAGATCCGTTTCGTTCTTCAGGTACTCCATAATGGCCACGCAACACGACCTCGGTTGTACATCCGGCGTCTCTAGTCCATCGTAAAACCGTCTCTCCCGTTCGTCGCACACCGCTTACGCCAGTTTCGCCAACGTGAACATCCCCGTCGGTATTTGCGCGTGCACTTGGCCACGGTTTTGAAAAATGGTCGGGAAACCGACGGTCTCGTACACGCTCGGGAACGTGTCGTCCCGCGACCGGTTTAACGAGTCGCTGTTCGCAGGGTTGATGGGCGGCGTTAAGGGAATTCGACGTACGTGGCCACTCGATACGATCGAAATTTTCTATATAAATTCGAAATTTAATACGCATAGGCACGTTCGATCGTGTATGCGTCGTATCGAAAACAGTAAAAAAAAAAACGACGGACATAGGAACGTGACGGCCGTCGATTCGATCGTTTACGGACATTCCCTTGGTCGTTTCCGGTCGAAATCGATAAAACGTCGTACGACGAAAATCAGCTCGGCTAGTGTGCTCCCTCCACGCTAAGTTTTCCCCGATTCGGACCTCGCCGATTGTAGTTGACAAACGGAGTGTTTACGTGATTACATTTATTCGCGCATTCACCCGTTTACTAAAACGAGTCCTTGTTGCGCGGCGATCGTTCGGTCGTACGCAAGTGGTCACCGAAAATCGTCGGCACCAGCGTCCGTTACAGGGAAATGGTTCCCGAGCGGCATTGGCTGATTTCGGAAACGATATCGTATACGTTTTACGAAATTTCGTTTTTTAAATTTCCTACTACAAAATTGGAATTATTATACATATATATATACATACGTTATAGATTTATAATAAAAATGATCCTACCGAATTACAGCGGGGCGCCAAAAATATTTGTCACGCCTAGTAATTGCGACTGCAGTTATTATTTACGTGTGTCTAATATTATTACAAACGGAGAAAAGCCTATTTGTCGGGTAATTTACACGAACGAACGATCGATAATCCGTTAAGTTGTTTAAAGTATGTTAACATAAACGAATTTGACAAGTATAATACGTTTAATAACCGAGTTCGATTAAAAGTGCCACGTATTAATGGCTGTCCTTGAAACGTAGAACAATAATAAGACACTCGCGATCAGAGATGTAAATAAAATTTCTTACGAAAACGGTAATTAAATTATATATAACGTAAAGATCACGATACCAATTTAGAACTTACAACAAGGAAGAATAAACTATAATGGAAATTGGCCATATATAACGGTCGATTATGTTATATTCCAAAATGCAAAACAACTCTTAAATTGTTTTAAACGCGCCTGTTTAAATGTTATCGGTGTACGAATTGTTTTTCTTTCCTTTCAAAACGTCGTAGCGCAAAAATATGTTCATATTCTACAGCGAGGTGTGTATCGCAGTCGATACTATATGTTTTTCTTTTTAAAAACCAACAGGTTACTTAAATTGCGATTAATCCTCTTATGGTAATATATATTTTATATATGACTTAAAATAATTTGGTGGTCGTATAATACGATAATATACTCGATACCTAACGTCAATTATTATATTTTTGAATGACATTCAAGCGCGATATTGGATATCTAATTTGAGTCTTTCCTATTATTAAAAGATAAAAATGTAAATAGTTATACGTATAGAAATTTTCGTACGTACACACGCTGGCGAATATAAATAATAATAGACGAAATCCATCACTCGTCGTTGCGACGGTTTGAAGTTGCAACACGTTCGTTCGTACGCCGCAATACTTAAATCGTCCATTACCGCGAAATGGCTAGAATATTAATTTTATTGTCCGTGATTTTGGTCAGTGTCTACGTAACGGAACAGGCGTACTTTTTGCAACAAGAGTATAAAGACAATATAAACAACGAAGCCACCACATGGAAGGTAATTAGATATTTTTAATTTTTAAAACATCCAGGATCGATTTATATAAATAACAATTGCAACAGTAATAGTAATGTACTAACGGTAATAATATCTTTTGCCTATTACGTAAATTTCACACGCTGTGTCGAAATTGTAGGCACATTTACCAATCGAAAATAATATAATAATAATAATCGTTAATAATAATAATAATCGTTAATAATACCAAATTTTAAGAACTCTGTTTTATAACCTCGTATTAACGAAATTAATGTAATAAGAATAAAATTTAATTGTCGTACTTTAAATAAAATAAAAAAAGGTAATCGGTAGTGGGCATACCAATAGAATTATATACTTAGTTGAAATTAAAATCGTTTCAAATTAAGTGAAAAACAATAATTAAAATTTAAAAAAATTATTGATATCCAAACAAAAAATTACTTCGATTTTTGAAATATTTCTTCTAAAGAAAACGCGTACATATATGCGATTCACGATTAACGTAACCTTGTTATTAGGTCGGTGTTAACTTCGATCCGAAGACATCAAAGGAACAAAGCATAGGACTTTTGGGTTCCAAAGGAGTACAAATTCCGAACCACCTTAACGCTCATCTATACAAGTCGTACGATAAAAATTACGAAAATTTGTACCGTAAAATTCCGAAGAAATTTGACGCGAGAAGAAATCGATGGCGTTGTTCTCCGATCGGGACAATCCATAATCAAGGAAACTATGGCTCTTGTTGGGTATGTATATGTGAGCGAACCAAAGTGGAAGCGGATTTTATATTTCGGATTAATTCCAACTTACTGCGTCCGAATAAACTATAAATAAAAATCGACGAACGTCAATTTGTTAATGATTCGCGAATCAAACGAGTCGTAACGCGAACGGAGTGTGAGAAACCAGCTAATTTGGGTGCCGTAAATGTCGACGTTGAATGGACCCCTTAACTCCTTCAATCGCTACGGTACAATAACCTATTAATTACGAAAACGATAAATTGATTTCGCTGCGCGACGTGGGAAATTTAAAAAGTTTAAATCACCGTCGAAACCGTATTCGTTTTTTCACCGGTATATTCAAACACCGACGATTTATTACACGTCAAATCACGAACATTTCTTCAGTTTACACTAAATTCAAAAAAATTCGTTATCGGGCAAACATTATTATTGTTTACTAAATAAAGGTAAACATTCTTAACGCGTTAAACGTGCAACGTAATCACGAACATTTAACGACTTATTTCTATAAAAAAAAAAAAAACGAAAAACCGAAAAAAATTGTTCAGCGAATATAACCGAATAGTTTGTTTTCGTATTAGAGTGTACCGGATAATTTGTTATCCATATCTATAATTTGATTGCGCATGTAGAATATAGAGAGACGAATTCGTAAAAAATTAACGAAGGGCGAGGGGGTTTCATTGTTGCGGGTTCATGTTTCAAAATCATACCGAGTTTGAAATAGTGGATTTCCCGTAGAGAGTTTTAAACAATATTTGGGATTTCGATAAATTCTAAAGGTTGGCCGACTCCGAACAGATGAGAAAGAGGCGAGGAAGAAGAATAAATTCTAAAGGTAAGAAAATACAACGTACGTGTAAAAACCAATTTTATTTATTGTTTTTCGCATCACGATGACTGTCTACATTATATATATACATACATATTTTTAATTTAATTTCAAACCAGCTATTATCGATAAAACGCGTTACTTTTTAATTCGTGACACCGTTTCTAGAAAACGAAATATATCGAATATATCAATATAACAAAATATCACGATTTATTTCCTCGCGCTTTATTTATGATAATTATCTGGATCGTAATTAAGGTCGAAGTTGAAGCCTTGGTGTGGTGCAGTCGTCGAAGAACATGGCTGGAGGGGATCGTCGGTAGTGTGGGGAACAATTTCCGGATTGTTACCGACTGCGTAAAATCAAAATTATTAATTTCGCTTCGTAAACAACATATTAAACACGAACCGAGAATATAAACACACACACACACACACACACACACAACAACGAGTTGTACGTAAGCTATGGACACACGATTGGACGAGATTTTCGGCGTTCCGATTATTGACGTAAATAATAAAAGTTCCCCGGAAGAAACATTAACGCTTTAAACGCGTTAGTAATTCACACGTGGTTTAGCGAAGTCGCGCAAAATGTTTCGCGAACGGCGTAATAAGTAATTGTTCGTAAAACGTAACGTTAGAGAAATAAGCTTTTCGATTATTGGCCGACCATTAGGTTTTTGTATTATATATTGGTTAATCGTGTTCATATGGCGTGTCTCGAAAAATACACGAAAAATATAAGAAATTCAACCCCCCCTCTTCATATACACACACAAACACACGAACCCCGCCGAGGCAACTGACAATTTTATGAGATTTTCAATCTCTAAACAACTCGTATTAAACGCTTTATTATCCGTCATTACCTGGTTCATTTATGTCGCGACCAAATAACCTTAGGCCACCGCGGTTGCTTTCATTAGCGACGTACGTAGAATCGCGTTGAATGGCGGGATTCAAATTGTACATGAAACCACCAAGTAGATTGGAAGTACCTAAAAAATAATAAAAACCCGCGATCAAAATTATACAGTCGTAGTACCTACGAGAACGTAAATCTTTAGCAGGATATATTTATGTACGATGTTGGACAATCGTCGATACCGATTTGAACTATAGTTCGTCTATACGCGAACTGAACGTATTTTTCGATTAATTAACTTATCCGAATATAAATATTTAGTAAATTTGCACCGAATTACACTCGTTCGACTGTAACACGAATTTTATTTGTCGAATATGCGTACGTTATTCGTACAACTTTAGGTCTCTTCTATTAATATAATGTCCATCATATTTCACCGAGTTTCATTCGGAAAAATCGTTCAACGGGTTCGTTCTTTACCGGCTGACTAGCCATTTGGACAGGCCCGCGGTACTAAGTTTCGATATATGTTTCGACACTCGTCGAGTAACCGCCCGTACTATATCGTACAGTAGTTCCCGTCGGCTTATTACCGTACACGAAATCGAATTACGATATACGTGTATTTATTACGAAAGATCAAGGATCTACGTATATTAATCGGAATAAGGCCGTGATACGGACTCTGTAAACGGAATAGAGCGCTCCGTTTTTTACCGTTTTTAATATAATCGTACTTTAACGAGGAACGACGTTAGCGATTGGCGGCGAAGCAATATTAATTTTAGTTTCGTTACAGAATCGTAAATTTCTAACGAATATGTGAATTTGACGTGCTCCTTGATTGAATATTGGTTGATTTTACGACGTTTACGTTTACAATTTCGACATTAACCCGTAAATATATCGCTTTATATTTCTTCTAATTTTTATTCGTTATTGTAAATTACTATTTGTAAATATATATAAATAAATAAATAAATACAAATATTTATGTTTAAAAATATTCTAATTATTTTGAATTTAACGCGAAGACTTTTAGTTGATTTGAAAAATGTACAACTTTTCGTTGTCTTACGGCCAATATTAGTCGATACGAGAAAGGAGAGTTTTAACGGAAACGAAAAACTGTATACGCGGTGCAATCGAAAGGTCGTGTTCGATCATAAGCGTCCAGATGACAAAACTGTTATTTTACGTTTTAAAAGTATTAACGAGAAATATTAAAAAATGTACTAATTACCCGCGGGCTGGAAACCGCCGACCGGACGTTGGTTGTAGTCGATAGGGTTTATTCGATATTCGACCGACGTTGACCCCACGGGTAAGTAAATATTTGGCACGTTAATATTAGACGCTGGTACGCGTTCGACCGAGCCCGAATAACCTAAAAAACGAACGACGATAGTAAAACTTCACAAGAGCGAATTGCCCGCGAATAGAGTCAATACGGCGGATTAATCGTCGACTAAATGTCGTAAGCACGAAGTTGCGCGATTATCGTAACGGAACCGCCTTCCGATTAGAGTTGTTACGAATTCCTATTCTGTAAATACGAAACAAGTTCGTTCTACAACGTCGCGTTTGTTCGAGTAACTCGCGTATTCGCATTAAGTAATGGTAAACGGACGTTGTAAAAGCCGATTATTATATCAGATATTCAAACATATTACGCGCGCGATTATTCGTTTCGTAAAATACTATTGGAACGTAAACTTTCGTATTATTCCGAATCGTAGACGTGTTTTGGTCGAGTGAAAATTGCCGTCGTTTGTTACCAATTTGGGTCGCGTCGATCAGTAGTTTGCGTATCGAGGCGTACGTAAAAACCCTTATGATCGAAAACGGGCCGACGAATTGATATTACGAAGCATTTCTATAAAGTAAATGCCGGCGTTCGATTAAAAGTTACCCGCGCCCAGGTTCTCGTTGACGGGCATTGGAGTGAGGTTATATGGATTCGATGGACCAGCATCGTCCATCTCGTCCGCGAATGTGGCGCCATAAAAAGCCTTGCAATAATTTCGCGGCCCGAAAATATGGCTCACGTCTGAAAAAAACAATAAACGTTACGCCACGCCAGTGCGAATTACCTATAAGCGAACTATAGTGCTTAGGTCGGATATAGTGAAGACGAAATAAGACAATTGGTTGTATCGTTAAAATTGATAACTATCGTCGTTATAAATTTGAAATATATTTATCGGACCGATTCCGAGGAAACCAATTTAGTTAATATTCGTAAGAAATCCAACATTTATGATTAGGTGCAACTAAAACAACAACTCGACCTGGTTATCGGCCGATTCAACAACTGGCACGTCAAAATATTCTGACAAAAACTACAGTCGTCTTCTTCGGACGATCCAACATAACTTATTCACCACCATCAACAACCACTCTATAAACTGTTCTAAACAAGCTCGGCATAGCAATCGGACGTAAGCTTACTTTCGGTCAACACATTACTGACATAACTAAAAAAGCCACTCGCATTTGCGGAACACTTTAACCTATACTTAACAAGAAGTGCCCCGTCCAAATGTCCCTGCTTATCCAAACGAAACTCAACATACTATATCTATTCATATCGCCCATTATCACGTATCCTGGAACCTCTTGAGAGCCCCTCATCGGTCCCTCACAATGGAAGCGCATCGAAGCTGTCTAGAACATCCTTATTCGTACGATATTAAGATTATCCGCTATTGTCGAAAATTTGATTCATCTAATATCAACTAAATTCAATTCAATCCAAGACTTTCTATTCAAACACATTCCAAAGCGACGTTCTACAAAAATTTCATTTTCAACCACGATCATATCCGTCTCCTTGGTAAAACGTACTCTCCGACAACAACTAAACACAGCACGAAACCGTACCCAATAACTCGGACAGACTGACTAAAAACTACTAACCAACTAGCTCAATTCCGTCCGCTGACAAAGGCAAAGGCCTGGAATAATGAATGGCTTAGCCACCACGGGCACAGAAGTTCGTGATTAAATGATGCGCGTGCGCGAATTAATTCGGTCGACTGCGAACAGAACCGATTGGTAGTCGCCTTGCCAACGACGTATTGTCGTATATTTACTACGATCGTGTATAATTACGATACATACCGGTGTTTTTTAAGAAGGTTTCAACTAGGTACATGAAGTATTGTTTCCCCATTTCTAGACAAATACGTAAAAACAAAACCGTTTTTTACTTTTATCATTCGATCGTTACAATACCGTCGTGGATAATCACGCGTGTTACACGCGCTGAACGTAAATATTTTGCGCGGTTAGGAAACATAAATTTCGTCGCGATCAAAAATTTATAAATTTACGGCGACATCGTAAAGACTCGGGATCGAAAATAAAACGACAAATTTAAATAACATTTTTACACGTTAAACGCCGTTTAAATATATAAATATTTAAATGGCGGCGTAACGTCGATACGAGTTCGCTTTTCTAAAAGTAGAAAACGCGTGAGGGATTTTAAGCACGTATTTTGAATTCAGACTGTTATTTGTTACGTAGGTTCAATGTGTGCACGCGAAATCGCAAATTTTCAAAATACTTTAAATATATATATAATAACATACTATTAACTCTTTTTGATTCAACTGTTTTTTCGAAACCAAAAAATACGAATACGATTAAAATAAACACATATATATATGATAAGGCCTTTGCTAGGCGACGGGAATATTCCATGGTTTCCACTGTTTACTCAAATTGCGCGGAATTGCCACTCGTCGTATATTCCCGTTAAAGTATTCGCGACATGCAAAAAGAGAAACGTAAACAAAAGCGTAATCGTTATTTAGTGTTGGTTTCGTTAAAAGACCCGAGAATAATTTAGATGTTTTCGCGTGTACGACTAAACAATTGTCGAAGTCCAGTAACGAAGACACTGACGAACAATTACGACTCAAACTGGCGATTCAAATTTGAATCGTTTTGCGTAAACGAATACATTTTCCAGACGCGTTTCGTAAGGGAACAATTATACTGTCAGCATACATCTCGAATAAAATGTATTTTCAAATTACGCTTTCGTTCGGTGTTCATTTCATACTGTCAAATAAATATCGAAGTATTTGACGTAATAAACGTGCTATCTCGTTACGTTGTAATCGTTAAGCGATCCTTTTGGGAAAACGTATTAAACTTAAATTTACTCACGAATTTCGAAATAGGATAATCTCAACGCTTTCTTGGCGTTACCTGTAAAGGTATGCAAAAATCATAAAAACGTTTTGAAACTCTATTCGTACCGCATCGCAAGTCCGTCGTGAGTAATTATGTAGCCGCGTTAAACGTTACAAACACGACTCTGTTCCTTATTATTATTATTTTGGTTTCAAACAAGAGTTTCAACGTGTAATGAAATTTCATACTCGTATAACGCGCTTGAGACATAAAACCTGAGAAATGATTCGTCATTAATACTACAATTAGGTAAACACGTCGTTGTTGTCGCGAAATTCGTTTCGTATGAATAAAAACTATTCGGAAACGTATTTGGCCCGTGTCACCGTCGGGTAGTGATATCGGGCCGGATTAACGTTTTAATATCGATAGACCGGAATCAAAACGTTTATTTGCTGGCAATCGTCGATGGATCGCGTAATCAGATAAATTATTAAAGTCGTCGATAATCGATCTTGTAATACATTTACCTTCACAGTTACTATATATTTCGTCGTCCTTTATTTCTATTATATATTCTAGAATCATACAACGACGTTAATTTTCGCAATCGACGTTGATCACGCGTTTATAAGTCGTACGACGGCAATTTCGAAATTATAAACGAAATCACGACGCATGATTTGTACGGTTTCGGACGTTATATTCAGCCCCAACGAACGAGGTGATTTGTTCTGGCGTCGTTGAACCGAATCTATGGTGCATTTTACGCGTTAAACGATTTTATTGTTGTAACCGTCACGAGCGCGGAAATCGCGCCGTTCTTTTGACTGATGGGAAACACGAGGAGCTTTCAAATTATATTTCGATTCGCCACGATTTTGTCCGTTGACCTTTTAACATTAACGATAAACGTTCCGACTTAAAATGTCGATCGCACGATGTTAAAGAATTAGTAATGATTTCTAAATAGTAAAATCGAAAATTATTGTGTATGAACATAGGTATTAATAGTTAATGCTTACTTTTGATATTATCAACGCACCACGGTATTGGATCTTGAAATATTCTTTTTTTGAATTCTAAACGTTTTACAAGTTCGTTGAAAAAGCATTTGGGTTTTCTATACGTTTATTTTATGCGTTCGAGGCCCGTTCGTTTTAAATAAACGTAAAAATGAATTACGTACTCGACATGGCCGCGTTAAAAATGTATCCAACGTATTCGCGTAAAATCTCTAACAAAACGTCATATCCGTTATTAATTGATCACGTGTACTTACAATCGTTGTCGATAAACGATAGACGCGAAATACATAAAGTAAATCATTCGCCCAAAATCCTCTTTACGTGTATCAATGATTGTCAATGTACGACGTAATTACGAATAAATAATAATTACCTCTGCCCAGGCCTTTCGTGAATTCCTTTTTTACTGGAAAATTGTTTCGTTTTTATAATTCCGTACGTGAAAATATTTCCGCCTTAAGTGAAGTTCATCGTTTTCTTTAGCCGGACGGTCGTCCGTTCGAACGTTTACGAATCAACCCCCTCCCCTCTACGATTTGTTTTTGAAAATTTCGTATCGAATCACTCACTATTATTATAGGCGTGTTTGAAAACTGCTTGACCGTCCGAATTTTCTACGCAAAAAATAATAGCGCGAGTTAAAATATCGTCTTGAAATTAACTCTTTTTGCGTAAACTGTTTAAGTAAAAGAACAAAAAACTGTTTGAAATCCACGACACCGTTCCAACGTCAGGTAAGTATAATTCGTACAAACCCGTGGATTAAATATGCGTCCGTGATCGCGATTAAATCTTCGCGACAAATTAATATACTCGACCTGTCGGCGCCCACGAATACCCATCCGGCCCACAACTTGTTACGGAATCCGTTGCCCGCTATATCTAACGAAAATAAATTTATCGTACGGCGCGCAGATTCCTCGATGACCGATTTAAACGTACAACGCCAACCGTGCGGTTGTTACTCGGCGTCGGAACGATATCACATTTGCCTCGAACGATTTTCCCTCGGTGATATTTGGAGCGCGCGACGTATTAGAGCGCCGCCGACATATTATTTCGTCAACACGCAATTGCGCGACGATATTTACGCGGACAGTACCCGGGTCGCAAATTTTATTTCGTTGCCTCGCGTGTTTAGCGCGCAAGTACACGACGGACGATACTTATACGATACGCATATAACACCCCATGACCGTCAAATTTCGAATAGTTCGTGTTGCGACTGATGAACGTAATTGCAGTCAATTTTCGTGACGTCAATACGCTCGCTTCGGGGTTTCCTTCGCCCGAATACGTTTACTGTCATCTTAAATAGGTTCGACCGCGTCACCGACGCGCGCATATACATTTCGTAATCGTGCATGGACAATTCGTATTGAAAAACGTTTGGTTATCACCGCGCTGCCAACGTATTGGCTGACGACAGTCGTACCCGTGTAAATTACTTACCTTCGAAATTTCCCAATTGGACGAGTTCGTCTAGAGAGGATAATTTTTTGGTGTTTACAAATATTAAAATTCGTTATTGATTGGTGGTGGGGGTGATTAGGTGGGATGGAGGAACGGTTATTAAGAAGAATTTTCGTTCGGGACACGCAAAACGCAAACGAAATAACGTTAAGTAATCGCGAACAATTTTATCGCTCGTTACGGTTAAGGAATTATTTATCTGAACACGAAAGTTTGAAACGTACGGAAATCGTCGGGCATGTTGTGTCGTGCTTATTTAGGCATTCCGATATTCGCTATTCATATGCGCGCGCTGTCGGTGTTCAGACAAAAAACAATCGATGACACACGCGCAATATGCAAACACCGGCGGTTTATCGAAACGTAATATACGGAAGAACCGCAGAAGCAATCTTCGCGGGCGACGGGCGATATGCGCGAAACCCACGGTTGTTGTCGAACGTGACGAAACACGGGAGAGATAAATTAACGTTGTTTTCGTCAATCGTGCGAAAACGTTTAATTGGCGTTAGGAAAGTAAAATACGATATTCGCGTAACTCTTCCGGTCGTTATTCGAAACGTTTTCAACGTAAACAGACGTAAATCGTTATTGCTTACGTGTAGCGCCAAACGGATTTCGGGAAATAAACGAACGTATAACTTACGTGTAATACATTTATATATAAAATATTTAATATAAAGACGTATTTTTGTTTTTAGTGTTATATATAATTAATGGGTGGTAGTAAATAATCTTACGCATGCATCCTGAAAATAAACGAAACAAACGTATTAGAAACGAGTACTCCGCTTTCGGTCGCCCGTGTTTTACGTATGTTTTTCGATTTATTGTACCCGTCGAAACATCAGAAACATTTTATTTGGATATAACCTCTATAAATAAGCGAGTAAAAAGGCGCGTTCCTATTCAGTTTGAAATGAAAAAAACCGTTTATCGTCAAGTTTATGTCGCGTAACTTTCGGAACCCTGGTAACCCCCCCCCTGAAAATTTTTAGGAAAAATTAATTTTTTTCGAGACGTATATGTTTAGTCAATAATAACGAAAACCTAGAATATTTTTTACTTCATTACACGTTATAATATAACGTTGAAAACGAATAATCTATTAATAATGTGTCTTGTTCCGATTCATTTTTATTAATTTAATTTAAAAATTAACCCCCCTTCCGTAATTCACCTTTCATACGCGCGTATCACTTAAACGTAAGATACTTAATATTAGCAACGTAGTACCAGAACATTATAGTTTATTCACGCCCGTGATCGGTTCGATTTAAAACGTGTTAACGTACGTAAAAGTTCTACGGTTCTATACTTACTGTTGGCGTTTGAAATTTCCACGGTAATAGTTATAATAATAATTATCGTGAGCGAAAATCGATTGTAATTTTCGAAAGATACCGTCATGATTATTGTGTTTTTGTTATAGTAAAACTGGCGCTTTATTATAGCTACGCTTATTCAAGAGCGTGAAAACAGCGCCGAGTAAATAATAAGCGTATCTTGTTACGATGTGTGCAAAGGTGAATAAATATCGTCGACGTTTAAATTGTTGTATAATCCGGATAGACGGCGATTAAAAGAATTATTTTCTTTAAACGGCGAGAAATGAATTCCCGGTAATAATACGCAAAGTGAACGAAACGTAATATATTTAAAACGTTCAGAGATATATACGACGGTCAAACGTATCGGGGTCGTCGAAACGAAATGTTTTGAAGTCTTACGGCCGTACGTAAACTACATCTATTCCGTATCGTTTACGTGTGGCCGGACTTCGTAAGTTTTAATTTCGTTCAATTTAAATACATTTTTTCCGCCCGCGCCCTTGCACTGCCCAAATTGATTTCGAAAGGAAACGGAAAGACGACCCGATCGTAACGAACGTATTATACGACTACTACGATAATATTGTATCGTTTGTTCCGTTTAAATTTCGCGCACGTTCCCCGGAGACGATTCTCAACCACACGACCTAACGGAACTTTCCATTCGTTTACAGAACAAAGGTAATAACCGAAGAATGAATAATATAATGGCAAAATTAATGGCAATAATACGTAGTTTTACAATTATAGACGAATTTATTTATTAATCTAATTTAAAAGTAATATATAGATATATCAACAACGTCGAACGTCACATCACTTAAAATAATAAACTGTTTTGAAGTGAAAATTATCGAAATTACATAATGTTTACGAATAAATAACGAAAGAAATATTATCAAAAATCGTTAATGACCTAAATTACACGTTATTCGTAAATTTCTTAAAGTGTTGTGATTCATTTTTATATACATTTTTTTTATTAAAACAAACAAACGTGTGTGTGTGTGTGTGTGTGTGTGTGTATATTTAAACACTACAAATTTTAACGAAAAAATTGATAAACATAATTGTTTGTTTTTGTTGAAATAATAATTTATAATTTACTTATATGTAAGGCAAACGAAGGGTGCTGATGCTGCACATTGGTATCAAGGCGGGCCCCAGTTCGGCTTTTTAGAAACGCAGCGTATTATTAGTATAGTGGACTGTCGTTTTTTGTCTTAAACTTGTCTATGTTATTATTAACCTTCTTCCAATCCAACATTTTTTATACGAGTAAATGTCGTTTTTAGTTATAAAATACCGCCGTTTTTAGAATGTTATGTAACTTGTAGATAAACCCAAACGTTATCGTCTATTTCAAAATTAACTCGAGATAATTTCGTCGAATAGAGTAATTTCAACGCGCCATACATTTGGTTACTACGTTATCGTGGTATTATAACTAGTTTTTTTCCTTTTAATCGTCCGAAATTTTTTTGAAATTATTTAGAAAGTACAACCTGTACACATATGCGTTTGAAATTATCGCGCGACACGGGCGGATGTCTCTACTCGTTACCATTTTAAATCAGATCCGACCGTAGAACGGACGCGAAATAATCTATTAACCTAATATTTCGAGCTACATCGACGTCATTGGTACTCGTATTGTTTAGAAAAAATTAACGCGTTTTTTACGGTGTACGTTAAAAACGTTGACAATATTTGTTCCTCGTTATTTACGGTTCGTCCTATTATTTACTCGAAACCGTATTTTCTCGTGTTCGGTACGTTCACATATGGCATAAAGTGACGATTCGTAACAATCGCGATAATTTATTTACCGCCAGATTTTGATAAATGTCTCGTGTAATAATATAAACGCGTACCTGTTTCTATACAGTATTTCAACGGAGTAATACCTAACCGAATATATATTTGAACAATGTCAATTTCTTTGCAGCTTTGTGATATTTACGTTACGGCGTATAAATAATCGATCTTAGAGTATCGTTCGAGATACGACAGTTTTTTCTAAGGCGGTACATTTGAGGAACAATCGAAATATTTGACTTTTTACTGAGAAGTTGATACGGCGAGCATTTGATTTTACCGAATTCGTAGAACTTTCGAAGTTCGATTTCGAGACTCTCATCCGATTGTTTCTTGTTCGCTTTGTACAAATATGGCGTAATACTAATTAAATACTCGGCGGCGTAAATAATATGACGAATGCCGAACGTATTACTCGATTACATTTTGTATTTTTTGATTTTGTAAAATATCTTTACTTTCGCGATCCGGTGGGATAAAGAAAACAAACGCTTTCCGAAGATACCGTTACATCGTACGAAACGTAAGAAATTATACCGATAAAAGCTGATAACGCGCGTAAATAAACCACGAGCGTTTTCATTAACGCGTAAAGTACGCCGACTTATACACAGTGATTCAAAACCTATTACTCATATCCGTTACTTCGTCTGAAACGCGCTGTTTATAATGTTATTTTCGATCCGGCAAAAGAATTTATAACACACATTTGTGGCACGTACGGCGTATACTACGCACGTGGTACGGTAATTTACTGCAACACGAGTGTAATACGAAAAGAAACGTATCACGTTGCCGGAGTAGTAACTTTCTACGAGTGATTCGGTGAGTCGATCGTAAAATGAATTCGTCAGTACACAATGGTCGATATTGCGCCGGGCGCTGAACGTAACGAAAAACTCGTACGAGTGCACGAATTTTCCAAACTGTGGCGTGAATAACGTTAGTAGATAGAGAAATAGAGTGATA
>JAIPRN010003837.1:0-18595 GCA_025469175.1 Geopemphigus sp. TES_GeoC_2020 | reverse complement strand
AGAGCGTTCGTTGGTAATTGCCGTGTGACTAAACCTCTTGCAGCTAAATCAGCTTTACTCTTCGATAAAGATACATCTAAAAGTTCATGTGGCGGAACAGCCTGATCTAACTCTTCTTTAACAGGCAATTTTCTAAATTTGCCGGATTTTCAATGTTCAAGGATTGAATCCTACCATACACGGTAGGTCTTAATAGAAGATTTAATCCGCCACAGACCAAATCCGTCAAAAAATCCTCTCGTCTATGGCTACCTAATACGTTTATTAACGTCACGGCTGTTGTATAATAATTGAATGACTGATTATCACGATTACTGTGAAACCGACTTGTAATTAATAGTGATTAATGACCGATTTATCCAGCTTGAGGTTAAATGGTAAATATTATCGTTTAGTTTACTTCGACGAATACGCGTCAACGTTGTCGTTTGTCAGTGTCGAACATAAGCTGAACATGTCATTAAACATAACCGGAAAAAAAATGAAAAACCGCGATATCTCGGAGGGAAAGCATGATAGGTCAAAAATAACAATTTTCACGGATTTCCTAAAGGGGAACGCCATCAACGAGGCGCACAAATAGAAAGGTCTTGATTGACGTTACAACATAACCTCAATATAACTTATTTAACGCGATATCTTTATAAAATTAACGTTAAAAATTGCGACAAAATTATAAAATAATTAGGAAATTATTATAAACATTTAGAATCTATTCACAAATCAATATACGAAATCAAAATATGTAATACACAATTTTTTGTATGATTAACACAATCTTTAAAAAAACAATAAATAAATATATGTTGCAAATAAATTTACGAATATAGTTATTTATTGCGTCAATAATCAAATTTAAAGAGAGGGGTGGGTGGAGAGAATGAGAGCCCGACACGTTAATGATTAATTATGCCAACCCTGCATACGAAAGGGACTTCGTTCGAAACGCGTGTCCCGCGACACGTTCATGTTTTTTTTGTTTTTTTGTTACCTTTGGTACACACGCCGAAACGCCATAATTGAACGCGTGCCTACGTATAATCTAGGTCGATAATTGTATTGTTATTTTTATCGGGCGTCATTTTGATTCTCTGGTGACGGTTCTCAACACTTTACGACGACCTCGAATTATGATTATAATTGTCCCGTATAGTGAAATCGATATGAAAATGACGCTTGCGGCGGTAATTTTGACGAGAGTTAAAAATCCGAAAACGTTTCGACGAAAATTCAAAGACACGGAGAGCTACGGGCGTTGCGGGTGATTCAAACAGATCGCTGATAAACGAATGGTCCAAAATTGTATTCCGTTACACTGCATTTGGTCGAAACGCGCGATAATGAACTGGAAAACGTAATTCCGAGCTAACCTCGGTTAATTAAAATTAATCGTGTGCCACGAGAATATTATAGAATCGAAACGTCTAAGTAGAGTAGTGGGAGTTGTCGTTTTGGAAATTGTATGTACGTTAGTAAATTCGTGAGAAGAATTATAGATTTTTCTACAATACGACACGTTATTCAAAATGTCGCGAAAAATTTTCGAGTCAAAAAAATAGTCGACTATATTACGCTCGTGTATTACGGACACGCGTAACTAACGAATTTCGTTTTCGATATTTGTGTATGACTCATGTTGGCTACTTGACTTTTCAGATTTTGTACTAAAATTAGATTGGCACGAAAAATTATCCGATATACGTTTTGATTTTAACAAATCGTTTTCGTAATTATTCGAGTAAAATGTATCGAAATCTTTTATCTTTCGTCTTCGACGTCAAATGTTACGTCTTCGTTACAAAAGTAATTTTCAATATTGTACGTACACGACCCTTTAAATACACGACGACAGTTTATTTCGGCCAAGGTTTAAACTTTAAAAACGGTATACGTATGTATGGCTAACGAAATGTCAAAGAATGGTACAAAACGGCTGTCGCGAAGAAGACGAGACCAAAACCCGTACGGGAAGGTGGTACTATTATTACCAATCGGCTGGTAACCGCGCCAGAATGAAAACGTGGTTCATTTTGTACCGACAGTGGACGTAGTGAGCTCGGTGTGTCGATATCTAAGTGCCGTAAACGACGGGTTGGAAAAAGAAGTCGGCGCAAACCCCTGTAGATTTTCTTCTTGCGCGGCGATTTCCGTGCGCAACCGCTTTCTTGTTTTGTCGGTGAATCGAGGAAGTTGCGTCCGCTGTTGTAATAACTCTGCTCGAGATCCGCAAATCCGTTCCACGCAAATTTGAACGCCCGTGTCCGTCTGTTCGTTCTTCGGCGTGTTCTTTGGTCGATCTCGCGGTGTCCTTCGACACTGACCGACGTACGGCCGATCATCCCCGAACGATTGGTTGTAATTCGCTAATTCCTCTTTGATCGGCGTCGATTTGTGTCCAGGGTGCGGCAACAAAGCGGCAGATTCTCACAACCATCGTCCCTACTCGTCGGCCTCTTTTCGACCGCGTACGTTTTTTCGGTCGAGTCTCCGCGGCGCTCTTTACCGGGCGTCAACGACATTTTAAAGCGCGCTGTTGTACGCGAACAAACGACACTGGGAAAAGAACACGAAAAGTCCACGGGGGTTCGCACAACTCGGTCTACTTCGCTGCTGGTCACTGTTCGACGTAACTAGATGAAACGACAAAGCCAAGCGTACAGAATTTTCCCACGTCCAAGTCGCGCGCCGGGTTGCCGTTTTGAAACGGTAATAGTCGTCCCGCCTTCTACGCGACAACCGTTGTACATCGTTTGTATCGATTTTTCGAGTCTGAATTCTTTTCAATTACGAACGTCGTCGCCGTCGAACGTAATGAAAAGCCGCCACGTTTTCGATAACGCTATTTCCGTACTAGAATCCGTAAATCGGTCGAAACGTTTGAACGCTAATCGTCGCGTAACGCGGTAATATGAAATCGACACAAAAACACCGATCGGTTTTGGGTATTATTTTTCGAACATCGATCGCTGGCGCCCCAATTGATTCGTAAACGATTTTTTAAACGAAACAAAAGGGAATTGTTAAACGTCGCTTAACTGTGCGAAGAGTTCCGTGTTTTTCGAAAAAATTATATCTTACGTTCGTTATCAAGAACGATGTCGTCGTCCCCATTCTTTCCGCGTGTGTAACGCGTAGTAAATCTCTTCCGCGTTGTCGCTACTGTCCACGTATTTTAGTTTACGTGTTGCAAAGGACGACTCCCGTTTTACAGATAATATTAGCGATGTAAATTATAGACAATTCTACGGCAACTTTAAATTAAAAAACGCCGAACGAACTAATAATCGTCATACCGTTCAAAACCAAACGTAATATATATATATATTTTTTTTTTAATTACGCGACTTAATCGTATTCGTTATTCGTACCGCGAACAATTTCCCCGATGATACATTACGCGTTCTAGTCGGGTAAACAAAATGGAGTTTAAGTCGCGAGTTGCGCGCGCGTTGGTCGCGTTTCTGTTTTCAATTCCGTTCGACGTCAAAAGTATTAGTTTGTTCGGCCGTTCGAACGGATAACGTGGAGAACAACGAAAACATTACCGTCCGTGACGGTCGCGAGTTAGCGGACTCTCGCGTTAAATTATTCCGTTCACGCGGCTTCGTTGTTTATTACACGGCAAAAGTCGCGCGCGCCCGCCGTTGTTCGTAGTTTGATATTGTACAGTAGAGTCTAAAAAAAAGAGAATAAAAAAAATGTAAATACGTAAATAAAATACGAAAAACGTAGAAAATAACGTCGAAGTAATCGATAAGATTTTTTCGATATTTTTATATACCAGGGGGTTATTAGAAAGTCGGCTTAAAAAATCATTTTTATGATCGAAACGTGGATTTCAATTGTTTTATCGATAGAAAACTAATTTTGGATACATTTTAAAGTTGAGTCCGTTCGATCCGGACGGAGTACCGTCAAGTACCGGATTAACGAGACCCTACTGTATATAATAGATTATTGACAGCAGTCGACGCGCTGTGTATGTATCGACGGTCACGTATTTAAACACGTCGTCGAGAGTGAAGTACTTACGGTATTCTCGTTATTTTCGCTCTCTGTACCCTCGCGTATTTTTCAGCTTTTTCCCTCGTGTACCAAAACCGATTTTTCGTTAACGGTAAATCACGCGAAAAAATATGGAACCTACGCAAGTTTTACGGATCTATTTATCCCCCACCACGCACCCGGCCTTCCGTCAGTTCGCCACTGCGTCAGCAACAGGCGCGGAAGGCGGTAAACACCACCGATGACAACGAGAACGTGTTTGTAGACGGGGCTCGGTACCGTTCGGTGACGGTTGTTTTTAAGTTTTTTTCGTACAATAAACGGCGGCGCGTTCGCTGACCGAACCACCGACGCTGTTCACGCTTTCCCAGTCGACGAACGGTAAACGTATTGTATAAAATGGGATTCCATCGTTGCAGCTACCATCGTTGGCCAAAATATTCGTCATATACGCGAACGCTTTTATCGGTTTTGGTAATGTTTGGTTTGTTTCGTTTACCAAAATAAAACTACCAGTTAAATCGTAAAACGTATCGCGCGAAGTATCAACCGGACGACAATTGCCGCCGGCCGGCGGAGTAGTAGAACGTACGCGCGCGCTGGTTCTACACGAAAACGTCCGTGTTTACGGACGACAAATCCCGCCGACGTCGTTGTACGTAAACAAAGTCTTCCGACGCAACGTATTCGCGCTCCGTTTCCTATGTTTAGGGCACGGAAGGTTGGTAAAAAAATCGGATCGTCCGTTTACCGAATGCGGGCGAAGGATCGTCGATCATCCGGTCGTTATGTCGCGTCCGGTATATTTTTTCGAACGAATCGCAATTCCAAAATCAACTCCGCCGTAAAAATAGACGAACCGCGACGCGCCACACGACCCCGTCGACGTTTACAACGGTGAACGCGATTTTGCGAACCGGCCGACGCGATCAAATTCGGAATAGATTTTATTTTAATGGAAAACGCGCGGTGCCCTGTTTGGACGGTAAACCGCGGGCGATAATAACAATATCATCGTTCGCGTCCAAACGGATTTGTTTGTTTCTGACGCGGGCGACCATTTTCTGTGTAGTGTGTTCGCTACACAGTTTGTAATCCGCCGTTGGTCGTGTAATTTTAATCGATCATTCAATAATAATATCGCCGGCCCGGTCGCGCCGTTCACCAATACCTGTACGGTGTATCCGTAAGCCCTTCGTCGCGCGATTTGTCCGTTTAAATGGCGCGGCGGAAATCGATGCACGGTTTCGCAACCGACGATCATGCACGGACACGGGTACGAGACGACGAGAGAACAAAAGCGATTTTATTTGAAAATACGGATAACGAAAACGGTCGTAAACACGGTGGAACGTTTTCGCCGACGATCATCGAACCGGTGGTCGTCTACAACAGCACCTTTTCCCCGGTCGACGGGTCGATGATGTCTACGGCTCTGCTGGTCGTCGTCCTCGGCAACGGCGCGCGCCCGCCGCGCTCGGTCCAGTAGTTCGCGTCATCGGCGTCGTGGACGTGACGGTCGGCGTTCGACGGTGCCGCGTTAAGGCCGACCAGCGGCGGGTCGCCGCAATCGTACGAGGACACGTGGCACGCGTGCACGTCGGGTCTCTGAAGCACGCGCGCGAATCGGATTGACGTTTACTCGACAATTAACGCGAGATCGTTTTGGGTGTACGTCCGACCGGTCGATGCGACCTAACCGTGTTTCAGGGGGGCGAGTGGATCGTTCAAACCGTGCCGTATCCCGCGGGGGCTTGCGACGGCCATCGCCGTCACGTTACACCGTCGTTTAAAACGCGGACCGCGACGGTAATAATTGTTATTCTTCTTTTAACGTTCCGCGTCGCGTTTATAATCTTCTTCTTCCTCGCCTTATTTTCCCAGCTATTTACGGTCGGCCACCTTGGTCCTCCTCATCCTCCACTTGACCCGATCATTCACGCGCACAGCAGTCAGTCACGTTCAACCACTTTTTCTTTGGTTTTCCTCTTCTTTCATACCCGCTCAATTCCATAACCGTCCGTACTGCTTCCGAATTGTCTCTCCTCATCCAACATGACGACCATTAAACCGTCTAAGTCTATTCCCCTTCATCGTCTTATCCATAATCCACGCTACTCCTACGCTTCTTCTTCGTATATAGTGGAAACCCCCTTATCCGGGGACTCCCTTTATCCAGATGCTCCCATATCCGGGGACACAATAAAAAGTGGCCTAACTAAATTCGTACGGGCATTGTTAAAGGGGATACATATACGAACAATACGTGGTGTCACAGCGTAAATAGGTTCAATGGTGAACACCGGGCGTCAGCGATGGTGTACTTATGCCAAAATTTCGGGTAGGCGGGAGGGTTTAATTTTTAAATAAATAAATCGGACGACCCTAACGAAACAAGACGCGTTATAAACTTAAATAGATTATTCATTTTTAACGAACACGTTATATCATCAAAATATACGTCTCGTAAGAAATTCGTTTTTCATAAAAATTTTCGAGGGGGGTGGTTTCCCCGCCCCGTTAGTACGCCACTGCCGGGCGTGACTCGTTCTCGGAATCTTTCGATCAAAATGCTTGTTACTTCCTCAATTACGTGAATATTCGTAACTGTATTATAACGCACTGTATGCGATACGTTTTGTAAATAAATATACTTTACGTACGGAAATTGTAATCGACATAACTTGGCGTTTTTTCCACACATGGTGTACCGTATTTCAGGGATTCGAACCTCATTTTTTGAATTTCCCGCAACCGGATTTTCTCATATTCGGTTTAACCTTGATCTCAATTGATCCGGATAAACGGGTTCCAACTGTATTACCCATTTCATCTTCTCTAGTCATCCTACTCGTCCGTCTAACCGTTCTCATCTCGGCCACGCTTATTCTCCGTTCGGTTTACCTGTCCACCGTTTAAACGCCGCGATAATTGGCCCTACAAGTCTGTGTCGAGCTCTCTCTCCTCGTAAACATAATCCGGACCGCCGCTTGCCACGCCTTTCCGACATGTTCTTTTTTTTAAACGCTATTTTTATTACACTTTGGACAACGTTCCATTTACTACTCGAGTCGATTTCGCGTTCGCCGGCCGCGTGTATTATCGAAATTTGATTTTCGGGTCGCCTTACAAAATACACCGTAACCCCACCGTTAGTTGAATCGACAACGTTGGCGATTGTGTGTGTGTGTATGTGTATGCCCCACTTCCATCGCGTTTACTGTAATTAAACGCGCGATTAACGTACCTGGCGACCTACGATTACGTAAGATGTAGCGACCAAAGATTCCAATATCACGCTATCCATCCAACTGTCCAAGCAATCTGCGAACGACGTCGAAAATTTAATAAAAAACCGTCGAACGGCCTATATGAGAGTACATAGTTCGCGCACATTCGGCCTTCGTAGCGCGTTTACGGTTCGATTTTGTTATTTTTGATCGCGTTTGGCGATCGGTAAAATAACGTAATAGATACGATCGCCGTACACGATGGCCTAGAAATTGTCTTGTACGGTTTAACTTATCTTACGACGGTATGTGACTATGTATGTATAAGTATGTAAGCACAAACGGGAGGGGCTTAAATCCCTCCCGTCGCTTCTTCAAAAAAGGCTAAGTGATATACGGGACATTATTTTGGTACCGCGATTATTACGAACCGATTTTCTAATATTGGGCCAATCGTCGATACGCGTACGAAATGTTCCGAAAGTGTCGCGCGTTCGATTATCCGTCCCATCTGGCCACGCGCAAATGTTACAAATGTTCCGTCGGCTTAAGTCGCCCGTGACTTCGCGTACGTAGCTACTACACACTAATATGGTCAGTGTATCGTATAACCTAACCGTACCGTTGAGTTGATCCAACAGGCTTTTGACGTCGAAATTGTTCATTTTCCGGGCAAATTGACTCCGAAGAATATATAGTACATATATATTGTTCGGGCTACGACGAACGCGCGACACGGTTTTAGAAAACTGAATTGTTACGAGACAATAACACCGGCGTCGGTCGTTTACGTTGGTTACGCGCACAATGTATCCGTTGCGCCGGTTGTATCGAATAGTGACGGTCTATATAAATAGTGCCAGCTATACGTTTTTCGGTACGCGGTAACACCCCCCCCGTCTCTCTCTTTCCCCTCCCGAACCCGGCCACTTTAGTTGATCCGATACCGACGTTTAGAACCGGCCGATTTGTTTGACGGCGGCATTCCTAGGCGTTGAAGACCACGGGGGATACGGTTTTTGTTTTTACACCGGCGCGCGCTGGTGTGGGTTCGTCCGTAACGTACGCTCTTTTCGCGGACAAACGCTTCGAAACACGCGCGCTTTCTGGTGGTATATCGTCCCGCGGCCGGCGCTCTATTACGCGACACAGTTCGGGAAACGGACCTTTGTTCGGTTTACCCGAGAAATAGGTTATTACTTTACGAGCTCGTCAAACGTATTGCCCGAGCGTTAGTTGATCCGTTCCGGTGCCCGGATAATATTTGCGTTTGGTTTTTTTTTTTTTTGTTGTAAAGAAAAGTTTTATCGTTGCAAACGCCCGGGGCGTTTCGACGAGCACGGGGATGACGACGGGTCGTCGCAATGTCCGACGGGGACACTCGACGATTATTCCGCGTCGACGGCGGCCGTTCGAACACATATCGGAACGGTAGAAATGAATCGGACCGGTGTGGACGGACGCCCCGGGGTATTTTTCACGAGTGCCGTTCGGTGTTTGACGTTCGACCGGACAGCGCGCAATTATCACCATATCCGGCGCGTGGATTTACGGGGCGAACCGCGGGCCGCGTTCAGCTGATCGAACGCGGTAGTCGACGCACAAATAATCACGCCGTCCCGGCTAATTTAATATTTATGTACATCTCGAGCGTTCCGTTTTCGCGGCACAGTCCGTGTTCTTCCCGTCACGTTCCGACGGAACCGGAACAATTTTTCGAAAAACGTCAATTAACGCCCTTTAGCTTCCCCGTAAGAGAAATGTAAACGGCGGCGGGAGTGGTATTCCGTCCGTTCTACTCTCTCACTACTATTCGTGAACGAAACGTCGACGTAACCGAAATTCCAACGTTCCGTATTTAACGTTTTTTTTTTTTCTTTTTTCTGGACAAATATACGTTCGAATACGAAGTTAACCATGTGCGTCGAAGTCGTAACGGAAAAAAAATCGCTCGTTATTAACTAACCGGCATTTCTCGTTTGCTCTCTCACCCTCGCCGATATATAGTATATTACGAATTATGTATATATATATACTCAAATAATCAACCGCCGTACGACGGTATCGTCAATTTGTCGATACCGGTTCCATCGTCCGTGCACAAAAGCCCCAGCGGTTAGCTTAGGTCTAGCGAGGAAGTCACACGCTTAAGGCCGGGGGGGGGGGTTGATTGAGGCCGGTCCCGGTAGGACGAAAAAGTTTACGTCGCGTTGTTTTTATTTTGTCTAAAGGGAGATGTAAATGGACGTAGCGGCGGCCTAACCTAACCTTTTTTTTTTCTTGTCGGCAATACACTCACTGGCCCGGAATGCCTGAAGGCAGTGAACTTCGGATCAGTGCATTCGCCATCGTTTATTGAACAACGAAATATAGTTTGGTTTACGTAAATGATCTTCCCTAATGGGGAATGGCGAGTGAATTCCCACGTTGTTTTATTTCGCCCCCTTCCCCCCACTGTACGTCGAATCTAATTTGTTACGAACACTATTATGTGGAAACGATTATAATCGCCTATAATATATTTGTATATAATTGCAAACGTTTTTACGACGTTTTCATTTAAATGATTGTAGTTGTTTCAATATAATAATTGTAAACGTTCTTATAACGAAACGATTATAGTTGTATCTTGTTATATAGAAATTATTAGACACTATCGAACATTATGAACAAACAATCCGAAGTACCAAGAAATCCTTGGTAACTTTCGAGATAGTGCCTCGTCCCAGAAAATCTAGTTAGTGTGATATTTGCAGAGCATCGAGTGTGTGGTATTTGTCAGAACATCGGTCAGACCTTCCGTAATATTTAGTATTAGACATAATTAATTCTGTTTCGCGGCGAATGTTTGATAAATATAGTTTATGTTAATTCAACTATTCGTCGTCTATTTTCTTTACATAATTTTTGTTGTGGAGACGTCCATAACAAATTCACAATAATTCTCAAAAGCTACCGCTTCTTAAGAACTATCACACGAATGGTGCGCGCGGTTACAGGACAATCCCCCGCCACGGGGCAGCCATCTACATCTTCCTTCGCGAAAAATAAAAACGAATATAAACATAATTCTTCGTCCCCGATTTAGCGGCCTAGCCCGGCCACGACGACATTTCGCCGTCGTCATCACCGACTCGGCGCGAATCGGACAACGGCGGCGTCCCAGTACACCGGAGACTCGAGCATGCGCGCTCGACCAGGTTGCCAAGGGCCCAGCCCTTTTATCCGACGGACCAACGCGTCCCGTTCGCGGTCAAACATCTCGCGGCGGCCGAGCGTGCGGAACGCGTTGTCTTCCTCGCCGTTGTCCGACCCGGCGTTACGAACAACCGGCCGTGTCAACCACTGCGTGAGACGGACCCAAACCTAACCGCCGAACGCGGTACCCGAAACTGGGGATGATAGGCGAGTAGAAATTACTCCGTGCCTACCCGACGGTGACCTGTGGGCCAAAGACAAATTTAATTTAGAATAATCGAAAAGTATAAAGAAATAAACGGACAATTGTAGCGGAGAAATGGTCCGCGGTCGACAAAAAAAAAAAAAGCGACAAGGTCCGTATCGAATAGGTCGATGCGACTATCGGGTAATGTCGTTTAAATAATCGTAATCTCCGGTCGACGAACGGAGTCACGGGTAAATCGAACGTTAGACACAAATATTTGATTACTTCGGTTCGATTTATTACGGATAACGTCGTCGCGTATGAAATTCCCCTACGGCGTGCGTCCAGAGCGACCGGTCGCGAAAAATACTCTCCGCGCCACCCTATACGCCCAATCGATAAGGCCAAGTGCGCTTGGACAACGGTCGTTATTACGTAACAAATACACGGCGTCGTTTAATCGACAAAAACCGTACGATCGCGTGCATCCGGACAATTAGACAATACGGCGCGCGCGATAACCAAATATACGAGACGGACGTAACGAACGATCGGGTCGTTTAATCGTCGGAATTCCGAAGTACTCGGACGTTTTCAAAACGACGGAGAATTCTAAAAAAAAAAAAAAATACACAAATACGGTAAATACTTCGTCGTAACGATGCCGCTTATAACGATTTCCCGTTTACAACGGCTCATTTTCCGCGCAGCCCCCCCTCCCCCTCATCCTGCCGGTCACGGAGGTAGTTTTCTATCGAACGTTTTCACACGTCATAACGCTGTGCAGGGCAACGTTTGTGATTCGTTTTCTACGTAAAATGTACCCGGTTGTTCCCGTCCCGCGTTTGTTCGGAGAATATTTACGAACGATCCAACTGGTGGTCCGTGGATGGGGGAGAGATTTGCTCGTCGTCTCGTTGCCCGCTCCTCCCGGACGTTTCTGTAAAACCGGCGGCGACGTCACGGACGCAACGATTAAACGCCGAAATACGGCCCGTTTATTAGCGGTTTATGCTGTACGGTCTCGTTCGGTTAGGTTAAGATTAACGACCGCGAACGCGATAAAGACGCGCCGCGACGTTCTCGCCAACCACACGTAGTCAGCCCCGAAGCGGATTTTCGGCAGAGCGTCGTCCGTTGATTACGACAATTGAAAGCAATTATTCTAAAGGGCGCGTCAAAATTGATCCGACCGTACGCCTCCGCGATATTATAAACACGGCGGTTCTTTACGATTTCCCGGTTATAACGTCGGTCTCTTACCTCTCTGTGGACACTACGAGTTAACGATTATTACGCGTTGTATATAGGACACGTAAGAAATAACGCAACGCCGTCGTTGGTACACGTGTCGCCGACGTCACGTAAGCGTCAACCGGCCACACCGCGCGCGATTAACACGTTCCGTTTTCGCCCGAATTTTATTATTTATCTAAAGGCCAACGCCCTCGCTCGTTGTTGTCGTCGTCGTCGCCGAAAACGGTTCGTTTAATCGCCACCTCGCGCGCGTACGTGCCGCCGTACAATAAAGTCGATTCGGCGTTACAAAGTTTCGTGTCCATCCTTCGTCGCAATATCGATGTTTTTTTTTATTAGCGTTTAATATAAACGATTACGGCTCAACAGCTGTTGGATATTGGATAGAGGTAATAGATCGAAGAATAAAAATAATGACGTACGTATAAACAAAACGAAAGGTACTACAATTAAATATAATTCAAAAGAGGTACCCAACAGTGTTTAAGAAGTTTAAGACTGCTACGATCTGCGTGTGTGTATATATATATATATATATATATATAGTATAACGCGAATTTAGAACGTGTAATAATTCCAAAAGAGAAAGAACCGAAAATAAAGGAAAAGGGATAAACACCGATACCTTTATGTAGGCGTGGGACGTGTTTAATTTTAGCGAATTATTTACGTAGATTTGTTTTCGGGATCGTGAGTTCGAGAATTATTTAGGAATGTCGTTATCAATAACCGAATCGTTTACCTGTCCGGTCTTGTCGATTCGAACGTATTTATAAAAAGAAACATTCGTAAAATTAACCGAGAAAAGGTCGCGACGGCGAGTTCACTTACGCAAATGCACCGACAATAAAAACGAGTCGAGACGCAGTATACCTGGTGTAGCGAACAGCCCTCGATCCTCGGAATACCGTCTACTGTTACCCGGTGGTGACTCGTGGCTGGAGTGCGCCGCTCCCATTCTGTTGGAGACGAGTGTTGTCTGTGTCCCCGTGAGGAGGTCGTCCGGTGTTCTACCGGCTCGTTGTACCGAGAGCCGATGGTGGTGGTGGTGGTCTACCGACAGACAGACGGTCTTCTGATGGCTGACCGGGGCCCGTCTGCTGACTGACCCTGCACGACGCTAGGGTGTAGTTTCTGTGTTTTACAGCCGAATCGTCCAGCCATATTATTGCGACGTGGCGGCCGGCTCATATTATAAATGTCATCAAAATCGGCGTGCTCGCATTTTTCGTACGTCGATCGTGATTACCGTGGTCTACCGGATTTCTCGTTTTTCGATATTTTTCTATTCGCTTAATAAACGTTCGTTTGATTCGCGCCCGTTACCAACTGGCTAGTAGTCTACCGACGAAAGTCTACCAACAGACAGACGGTCAAATGACTGACGGCCGCTGAACGGGCATAATTTCCGCTATATATGTCCGTCTATTACACGTAGTAGATCGGCGACATTATTAACGATTCCGCAATACGTATAGGACGTTAATAATTTATGGAACAGAACGTCGACTTCACGATTCACCCGATCCGTCAGATTAGGAAAACGCGATTGAAAATATTTTTATTTTCGAAATTCAACTAGTTTTCGACGTTTTCTATTCGTTCCGTATTTATTAAACGAAATTTGGATCGTGATACGGACGATAAAGTAATTGGTAACCATCTCGGATAACGTAACCAAACGTTTGTTTTTCTTTAATATCCGTAACGTGGACAAATGTATAATACGTATTTATTATTCGCCTAAGCGGCGTATGTTTGAAAATTAAACGCGAAACGAAATTTTAGACAACCGATACAAAGTTACGAACATTTTTTCGACTAAAAAACTAGTTCCCTTCTAACCTTACCTTGTAATTCACTAAGCTATACATTATAAACGGTTAAATATACGAAATAAAAATGTTATACGTTTATTACGTAAATTATTCAAAACGGCAATAATATAACGAAAAAAATGTAAACATTTTTTTTTTAGGCGCTTCCGCCAACGACCATACCGCGTTGAATACACCAGTTCTCGTCCGATCACTGAAGTTAAGCAACGTCGGGCGTAGTTAGCACTTGGATGGGCGGTGACCGCTTGGGAACACTACGTGCCGTTGGCGTCTCGTTTTTTTAAATGGGGGAAAATAGATTTAGATGGTTTGGTCATGTTATGAGGAGAAAAGATTCGGAAGCAATAAGACCAGTTATGAAATTGAGTGTGGAGGGAAGAAGACGACGGGGAAGACCAAAAAGAAGTGGGTGAATACGATTGAGGGGGGATATGAGGATTGCTGGTATGTGCGTGGAGGATGTGACAGATCGGGCCAAATGGAGGTTTAGGACGAAAATGGCCGACCCCAAATAGTTGGGATAAAGGCGAGGGAGATGATGAGGATATTTATTTTTTTTTTGCTTTTTATTCAAATTATAATCCATTAGAAATATAACTACTCGCTTAGTCCTTGTGTTAATTATTAATTTCGAGGGAAGGGGCCTGGAACCCTGTCAATACCTTCCCTCATCCCCATAAATAGGCCCTTGGTCTTAGACAACGGTAACCAATCAATTATAAGACATAAATTGGTTCAAACATCTGATTGCCTGTATAATTGATTATTTTTCTCCCGTGGTATTGTCAGAGATTTTGTTCAAGATGCACTAACTGACGTTTATGTTTATAGATATGATCCATAATATATATATACACATAAAAATAGGTAAGATAAGTATATATTTGTGTTTATAGGTAAGTATGTGTTTGATTTTGTAATCGATCGTATATTGACCAAACATTTCCCGAATTATGGTCGCCGTTCATTTTCAATACACGCGCGTAGTGTTCTCGAATAATCATCGCTAGCGAAATGCTTTGAACAAAACCTACACAGCCCTAAGAATACGCCAAGGAGAAAAATGAATAAATTGCGTTTCGCTGAAAATTTCGAGCACCCTGTGGAATGTACACGATTGTTCTATACTATTTTAGTATAACGTGCCATTCCTATCATAAATCGAAAATTGCAAATATTTTCGTAGCGACTAATTTACGGTTTGTTAAACATGCGATACGGACACGTCGCGATTGTTTCGCCAATCTCGAATTTAATTCGAGCAGAACGAGCTCTTAGAGAAACCCAATAGATCAGTCCCACAGACACAATGATGTTTGGAGAACATTGATAACGGCGTACACTATTGGGTAAAACTGGAAACACGTGAACGTAAGGCGTAAGTGGCACGATGGTAGTTTTTGTTCTAATAAATCACGATATTTTGTTCGTTTATTCTGGGTTATGGCTATTGTTCACGCACATTATTTGGTCATTGCATTAAAACTATCGCTTTGACTGTAAAAATATTCGATTCATAAATCAAACGCCATACGACTATTATAACACAATACTCGGAAGGCACAGTTCCATACAGAAAATAATAAATAAATACAATTATAAAAATAATAATAATAATGATCGAATAATTCCCAACAGTTTAAAAATATTGTTTAATAACGTTAAATAACATAAATGGCAAACAATACAAAATATAAAATACTTTACGACAACAACGATGACAATAATAATAAAATAACTTAATGAACTAAATTTATGAACGCAAGACGATAATTTATAAACACTAAATAGTTTCTTTATAAATTGAAACTGTTCAAAATCAACATTTGGTTATTATTCAAGAAATAGAAATATATTCGTTGAAATTGATTTGACCAACTGAATACATTTATACAAGCTAAAATATATTTTCATCGATATTAAGTAACAAGATTACAATATATCGATAAATATATTATTTTTTCTAACCAACATACCCTGATTTTTAACAATCCCATTTCCATCATGTATAATTTACACTAAATAATTTCACGCTTTGAATTCTTTACAAATTCAGAGGATTAGGTTGAACCAATCCACCATTTTGACACATTTGTTCAGCAATATTACTCATTTTTGAAAAGTTGTCCAAGTGCTTGCCAGACTTTAATTGTATCAAATTGGACGCTACCCTGTCACTGGCCTAAAAATGAAAATGTATTAGTTTAATGGATAAAATTTAATCGGAAAGAATTATGCTACAATACTAAATGTCAAAAATTGAATCAATCATTTCCTTATTAAAATTGAATTTGGAAGAGCAAGAAACTAAAAAAATTACACTTTTTAAACTAATGGTTCAAAATTTGATATTTAATACCAACAAAAATATTGTTCGTTAAACATATGAAAAACATAAACTTAACTTTTAAACATAAAAAACTAAAACTAAATAAACCATCAAAGTAATAGTATATTTTGTTTGGAAAAATGTAATATTAAACGTAAATTACTCTAAATTAACTTTTAAAAAGTATTCACAAACAAAACATTTATAGAAAAAATTAGTGTACTAACTTATTACATATTAAACATTCTATATTGTAATATATTGAACACACACACACACACACACACACACAAACTACATTGTACACATTATATGTAATTAATAATTATGGGTATAATTCTGGATTTTTTTTCAAAACAAATACACATTATTTATGAGATACAAACCTCAGAACAGTAGACTTGGGTTAGTAGTGCTTCATAATCAGCCGTAGGCAAGTTTAAATTAAGTGCTCGTGTTGCACGAGAAAGTACCACAGTCATAGTATAAGTATCAATAGCTGCTTGAGCTAATCTATTTAAAAGAAATTGTTCATCGATAATATTCTTGCCATATTTGATCAACAATGATTCTACAGCTGGTCCAAACAAACCTACACTCTAAAAATAATATTAACAATATATAAATATAGATATATTATACATACAAAATGTAATTCGAGTAAATGATATGGTATATTTACTCACTTGACCCGCAAGATTAGCAGCATTCGATAATTTTGGGTGTACTAAGTGTGATAAAGATGGCGCTGAACTGAATCCAACAGAGGAAAGAGCTCGTTTTGTAACTTCTTCAAGAATTAATCCTAGATTTGCTGTTGGATTTTTGAACGCTTTCTGTAATTCTTTCAAATGACTCCCCGCAAATTGGATACCAGTCAAGGCAACGAAAAGTCTCAAAATATCATTAGTGCCTTCAAATATTCTGAATATTCTTAAGTCACGCATGACTTTTTCCAGACCGGTACCTTTCATATAACCCATACCTCCAAGTATTTGTATAGCTTCATCACACACATACCAAGCGGATTCAGACGCAAAGCACTGTTGATGAATGATAATTTCTATCAGTTACACGTTTTCCAAAAAAAATATTTCCAAAATACCTTAGAGATTGCTGCTTCTAAATGATAATCAACAGATCCAGAATCCATATTACCGGATATCATATAAGCCATACTTTCAGTCACATATTGTAACATAGCCATACGAGCAAGTTTCTCTTGTATGCTTCCAAAAGTATCTAAACGTTTTCCGAACTGTATTCTGGTGGTAGCGTGCTCTACAGCTTTAGCAGTTACTGATCTCATTGTTCCGGACAAAGCAGCAGCCATACCAAATCGTCCGTTGTTTAAAATGTTCATAGCTACTTTAAAGCCTTGGCCAACACCACCCAAAACATTTTCTACTGGTATCTTAACATCTTCGTAATTCACTTCAGCCGTGTTTGAAGCTTTGATACCCATTTTTTTCTCTGGCGGACTATTAGTAACTCCCCCAAATGCTCGTTCCACAATAAAGGCAGTTACTTTGTCAACTGTTTTACCAGTCTTTTCATCTATCACTGGTGTTTGGGCAAATACTGTCATTATTTCCGCCATTCCTCCATTACTAATCCATATTTTGTTTCCATTAAGTATGAAGTGTTTGCCATCAGGAGATAACACTGCTCGAGTTCTAAAATATGAATAAAATGTTATAAAATAGCGATACCAGGTTTTAAGAAACATACTTGATCGAACCAGCATCACTGCCAGATGATGGTTCAGTCAGACAAAATGCAGCAAATTCTTTATTGGCTACTCTAGGAAGATATTTGGATTTTTGTTCGGGTGTTCCAAATAATAATATTCCCTGTAAATGGTTAACATTTCAGTTTATTTTCAAAGTTATACAACAAATTTTACAAATTATACTACTTTAAACATTAATTGTAATTTTTATTTTATAATTTTAAATTAGTATTATATATTTAGTATATAACGTAAACACACATACACACACACACACCAAGACTACCTATATCATTTTTGAACAGTAAATACCTTTTTATTTATGAAGTTTTTAATTAAATTATATTAACTTCTCTGTATGATTACGCAACATTTTTAGATTGAATAAAATTGAACAAAACAATATTTTCTTAGAATTGTAAATATTTGTAAATAACACTTATGAATATATCATATCTTATTATTGAATATATAGAAAGTCATAATTACTAAATATTAAGTAATAATATTCATAAATGAAGCCAATATAGTTATGCTAAGAAAGATATCATAAAATAAATAAAAGAAATCGAGAAAAAATAAAAAAAACTATGAATTCTATAACATTAAGTACCATAGACATTTTTTGTTACAAATACTGTCTAAACATTGACATTTCTATTGATTATAATTTATGAATACAATTTTACTTGTACTATAAAATATTTCTTTAATTACTGCACAAATGTACGAATAAAAATTTTAAAAATAATATTTGGATATATATTAAATAAACGTTGAAATATTATATAATACATACTACAACTAATTTTACATCTG
>JAIPRN010003836.1:0-18596 GCA_025469175.1 Geopemphigus sp. TES_GeoC_2020 | reverse complement strand
ACGCGTCGTCGTGTGTATACAAACCGGAAGTTTACGAGAATGTTGTCCATAGTTTGGTTGTCGGTAGTCGAATTCGTCGGGCGCATTTTAACTTGTCTGCCGTGCACGATGTTTGAATAGTTTTTCCAGGATTATTACCAACTATTACCGACACTGCGATAAATACTATTGAAAATAAATGCCCGTCTTAGGCGGCAAGATGCGATGATAATGGTACGAAAAGGTGGATGAAATGAACAGCGTGTTGAAAAAATTCGGCGGCTTTAAAGTTGACCAAACACAAGGACCAGACAATATAACACGAACGCACAAAATCGTGATATGAGCGACAGATTGTATCAGATGCGTTGCACTAATTGTGTGTTGGGACGCGATACCTATGGCATGATTGGCCAGTCAACGCGTTTTTATGTTCAGTGATAAACGGTATGCGTCATAAATATATATTTTTATTTATTTATTTATTTATTTATCATAAGGGTGATAAGGGGCGCATGGCGAGTGATTATATCGCACGTTGTTGGTTCGGGAACGATTAGAACTGATTGTAGAACTGATGTTGACGTCAAGTAAGTGAACGTCGAAGTTATCTGTAACGAATTCAATTAGATCCAACTAGATGGTTGGAACGAAATATACGGCTGATAGATAACAATATCGAACATCGGTGGCTCGTCGTCACCTCACGCATACACTATGACGGTGATAAGGTCGGAGAGTTATGATAACGACAATATTGTGGGTGAATTGTGAATAAATGATTGTATTTTATAAAATTATGATAATAAAATCGCGTCAAGAATGATTGACAGGGTGTGGTGGGAAAATTACGAGGATGATTTTATTTGTTGTCGGCATGTGCGTGAATGCGTGATTATATTCGGCGGGGTGTGTATAAAATTAGACCGTGTATTGTTATAACCGGAGAACGAATTCGTTTTCGAATAACGTAAACTCGTATTTAGTGCGAGCGGTTAAATAATATTGTTGTACGTGAAATTGTCTGTCAATCGTCGTCCGATATGTTGCTAAATGTGTTTTCGATTCTCTGTTTCGCGTTGTAGTCGCTGGTGATTGTCGTTAACGTTTTCGATTTTTCCAAATTGTTCTGCCAGTATAGCTAAATATGTACAATATCCCTTTTAGTTTGACCCGTAAGGGTGAACTGATTTCCATATTACCGAAACATACCTTTCAATATCTTTAATTTACGTAAATAAGAAATTATCAATTTTTTACATTCTTATTAAAACTATTTCTTGTATCCAATATTCGTGTTTATGATTGTAAATTATTCTGTATTTGATGGCCCGTTTACACAAAACCAAAAATGGTACAAATAATTTTTGAATAATTTTTTGACAAAATTAAAAAAATTATTACTGTTTTTTTTTTACTTTTTATTTGTTTACTAATATTTGTCGTACACATTTTATTACAAGATAACATTAAACTACTTTATAATAGTATAATATTATGGAGAGATTGTGTTTGAAAATTATATATATTCTATCAATGGTTATTTGTATTTACTCCTTTGTGTTATATATTTCTTGTTGAATGAGCTTCATTATACACATGTAATACTAGTGCATTTGTAATCAACAAAGAAGAAACAACTTTTATTTAGAATATACGACAATTTTGCTTTTGTATTTGTATATGTATCTCCCATTCGGAAGCAGTAAGAACAGTTATGGAATTGAGTGTGAGAGGAAAAAGAAAAAGGGGAAGATGAAAGAAGATGTACTCTCAATATAACACTTTTCGAAAGACGAAACACTCATAAAATCTTTAAAAAGGTTTATCTTTAAAAACTGGAAAAAACATTACATTAACTAGCCTATGTTTTACAGTTGAATTAATTATTCTTTAGGATCCTTTTACTGTAAGTACCAGTGCCATGTTTGAAAGACCAGAGAAAATTATTACACAATGCTGCGACTCTGACTTCATATATCTTGTTTTCCTTATAATTCTGTTCTTTTAGCCGTGGACTTTTCATTCTTGTGGAACGCCAACGTACGATTAGTCTGTCTTTCCTGACAAAACATTATTGTATTAATTAGTTATTTTAATGTATTATGTGAACAAGTTATAAATTTGTTAATTATTAGCTAAATTATATTTAAGTAAATTAAATAAAAATTAATTTTTTAACAATATTTATTTTTTAATATGTGTTACAATTTCTCTTTACAATATTGTTGAAATCACTAAAAATGTATTTCAGTGGTACTGAAGTATTTTAATTTCATTGTTTGGCAATCAAAGGATTTCTATTGTTTTTTTTTATGGTTGGTAAATTTAACTCTTTTATTATAACTAATTAGTCCTATTGAATTTTCTTAAAATTTAAACGTTATTTATAATCAAGTTCCATGAAGTAGATTTTAACAGTCTTAAAATTTTGAAGAGTAGGCATGTATTGTTCAGAATTGTATTTAGATTATTTCACGCAATACTGGCTAATTAATTAGTGATGTATACAATTTGACATATTTGGTATTTTAGTTTCATAAATTTGTGTATTTTGTATTGATAAGAAATATTCAAATAATAAGAAAAATATAATTATGTATAAATTGGTTGTGTATATTTTAATAGTATTATAAAAGGAAATTGTACATTGTTCAGTATTCTATGGAACTTATTATCTATTCATATATAAGGTAGTACAATTGTTAAAACTACATATTTTTGACAATGCGTTTATAATATTTACTAATTCTCGTTGCTTAATATTTACGTCATTTTTAAATGTAAACCATGTATGTGTCTCATAATGTATATTTTAAGTTAATGTTATAGGCAATTAGTTAAGTAATTTATGGTACTAATTATCTATACCTATATATTTGGTAACATGGTAAATTTAATATTACAAAATTTTGGGGAACAAAGATACCTTTCCCCTTACAATAAAGCTGGAAATTAAATTAAATATTCTCTATATTTATAAAAGTTTGTTGATATAATAATATATATTTTTATTCTGTTGTACATTAATAAAGTTTTACAGTTATATTTTCAATCTACTTAATATAAATGTTAAAGCAGATGCAAACATTTTTAAGTCATAAAACAACTAACCATACATGTTTACTTTTTATGTCTCTTATTTCTATTATGCTTACAATGGATAAATATACACTTTTATTATAAAGAATTTACTTACAGGCTATTAGAACAATGTTCTATAGTACTTAATTATTTATATGTATATACGATTATTTAAAAATTACAAAAGCTTCAGCTAAAAAGTACGCTAAACGGCTTTTTGTTTAACGATTAAACAGAATCTTAATTAGTACAGGTATGTCTAATACAGAATTTTTTAATGTAAAATTTGTTTTTTAATCCAGGAGCACAACTGATACAATTGTAGTAGATAAAAAGTGTAATTGAACTGTGGCTGAAATTAAAGTAATGAAAAAAAATATAGCGTCATCGAGAAATTATTTTTTTTATTAAAAATATAAATTACCGTTGTTACTCACAGTTTGTTAATGTAATTAAGTTTTCATTTTTAATATGATGGATAGTACTGGTAGACAAATTACTGTTGATAAACATTTCAAGATATTTAAAGTCAATTGTAGCAATCCATATTGACAATGTTTAGTAACGTTATCCTACAACAATATGTTTGTTTTATTCAATAATATAGGCTATTAGATGTACGTATGATCTATTATCTACAATAGAAATTGTTTACCTGATATACTGCTCTGCTATCTATTTCAAAGTCTGTTATGTCTCAACAAACTTTCCTTTTAGTGTATTATTGTCAATTTCATTATATATTATAACTGTAATAAATTCCAGTGTATAGTTGGATCCCGTAAATTTAGCTTTTCTGAAATACAATTAAACGTTAAATTTGTTTTTTAATATAAAATATACTGCCTCGTTTCAATTGATCATTTGTTAGTTCATAATTCTATAGTTCGTATATGTTAATACGTAAATAAAATGACATGATTATATAAAAATTACAATGATTTAGAACAAAAAAAATACTTTAAATGACTTCTCGCTTAACGATTAAATCAAATCTTAATTTCTATAAGTATATCTTAGACAGCATTTGTAATTGTAAACTCTACTATTTAATCCAGGATAACAACTGATAATATTGTAGTAGATGGATGGTGTAGTTCAACTGTAGCTGAAATTTGAGTATCAAGACAATTATAAAGTTATCGAGAAAACATTTTTTTTTTATTTTCAAAAATTAAACGTTTAAACGTAAAAAAGGATTTTTTAATATATACTGCCACATTTCTTTTGCTCTTTTATTAGTTAATATTTCTAGAGTTCATATATGTTCAAAGGTAGGTACATCATGATTTATAAATTACAATAATTTGGGACAAAATTATACCTTAAATGACTTCTCGCTTATCGATTAAACTATATCGTAAATCATACAGGTATATTTTAGAAAACATTATAAATTCTTAACTCTGCTATTTACTCCAGAAGAACAACTAATAATATTGTAGTAGATGGAAAGTGTAGTTTAGTTGCAGCTGATATTTGAGTATTGAGAAAAATTGTAACATTATCGAGAAATTATTCTTTTTATTAAAAATATAAATTACTGTTGTTACTCACCATTTGTTAATGTCATTAGGTTTTCATTTTTAATATGATGGATAGTACTGGTAGTCAAATTACTGTTGATAAACATTTCAAGATATTTAAAGTCAATTGTCACAACCCGTATTGACAATGTTTAGTAACATTATCCTACAACAATGTGTTTTATTCAATAATATAAGCTATATAATGTATTTCTTTTCTATCTCAACCATTAAAATTGTTTGCTTCATACATTGCTCTGCTGTCTATTCCAAGTGTTATGTTTCAACCAACTTTCCTGTCATTGTATTGTCAATTACTTCTGAAATTAGAGTATCGATACAATTTATAAAGATAACGCGAAAACATTTTTTTTATAATAAATAAAAATTACCGTTGTTTCTTGCATTTTGTTAATGAAAATAGGTTTCCATTTTTAATATGATGGATAATACTGGTTTATGTTTCAACAAACTTTCCTGTCTATGTATTATCAATTTCTTTATATATTATAATCATATTGTGTCTAGTGCGTAGTTGTATCTGATAACCATTTTCTCATCTGAAATACAATTTTACATTAAATTTATTTTTAAACATATACTACTAACCACTTTCCACTTACTCCACTGTCTCTTTATTCTCCACAAAAATTTCCATTTCTTGTGGTATATACATTTTCATTAGATTCTTAAATTATATGTATTGCAGTGTGTTGCTAGATCTCATTAGTTTAGCTCTTTTGAAAGTCAATTAAACGTTAAATTAGTTTTCTAATCAACATTACAATTCCTCATTTCACTTGATATACAATTGAAATTGTAGTAGATGGATTGTGTACTTTTACAGTAGCTGAAATTTGAGTATCAACACAATTTAAAATTTAACGCAAAAACATTTTTTTTTTATAAAAAATAAAAATTACCGTTGTTTCTTGCATTTTGTTAATGAAAATAGGTTTCCATTTTAAATATGATGGATAGTACTGGTTTATGTTTCAACAAACTTTCCTGTCATTGTATTGTCTATTACTTCTGAAATTTGAGTATCGAGACAATTATAAAGTTATCGAGAAAACATTCTGTTTATTTTCAAAAATTAGACGTTAAATGGATTTTTTGATATATACTGCCACATTTCAATTGCTCTTTTATTTGTTCTTAATTCTAGAGTTCATATATGTTCAAAGGTAAATACAATGACATTATGATTTATAAATTGAAATAATTTGGGACAAAAATATACCTTAAATGACTTCTCACTTATCGATTAAACTAAATCGTAAATCATGCCGAAATATTTTAGAAAACTTTTTTAATTGTTAACTCTGCTATTTAATCCAGAAAAACAACTGATGATATTAAAGTAGATGGAAAGTGTAGTATAGTTGCAGCTGATATTTATGTATTGAGGGAAATTATGATTTTATCAAGAAAACATTCTTCTTATTTATAAAAATATAAAATTACTGTTGATACTCACTATTTCTAAATGTAATTAGATTTTCATTTTTAATATGATGGAGAGTATTGGTTTATGTTTCAACAAACTTTCCTGTCATTGTATTGTCAATTACATTATATACTGTAACCGTATTGTGTCTAGTGCATAGTTGTCTATGATAACCTTTTTCTCATCTAAAATACAATTCTACATTAAATTTATTTTTAAAGATATACTACTAACACTTTTCACTTACTCTACTGTCTCTTTATTCTCCACAAAGATTTCCATTTCTTGTGGTGTATACATTTTCATTAGATTCTAAAATTATATATATTGCAGTGTGTTACTAGATCTCATTAGTTTAGTTCTTTTGAAAGTCAATTAAACGTTAAATTAGTTTTTTAATCAACATTACAATTCCTCATTTCATTTGATATACAATTGAAATTGTAGTAGATGGATTGTGTACTTTTACAGTAGCTGAAATTTGAGTATCGACACAATTTATAAATTTAACGAGCAAACATTTTTTGTATAAAAAATAAAAATTATTGTTGTTACCCGCAATTTGTAAATGTCTTTAGGTTTACATTTTTAATATGATGGATAGTAGTAGCAGCAGTAGGCAAATTACTGTTGATAAACAACGTATATTGACAATGTTTAGTAACATTATCCTAGAACAATGTTTGTTTAATTCAATAATATAAGCTATTGGACATATGTCTAATCTATTGCTTCTATAAAAATTATTTACCTCACATTGTATATTTGAACATATAATATACTGTCTTAATCCACTTGCTCTTCTCTCATCTCATAGGGTGTTCTTTCACTACAAACATTCCATTTCCTGTGGTATAGTCAATTTTGTTGTTGTTAACAGTCTGTAGTTTTTTTGTCGATTGTTGGTCCTGATAAATAAACTGTTTATTATTATAATGTTTACAAGGAATAATATTTTTTATTTTGAATGTATATTATACAACCTATTTCTATTTGCACTTCTATCTGTTCTGTCTCTACACACATTATATTTACCGCGGTAGTAAATTTCATTGTTGTCAGTAGTCTCTGTACATTCTTTTCTATTCGTGGTCCTGATAAATTATTCGTTTATTATAATGTTAACAAAGGAATATTATTTTTTTATTTTGAATATATAATATACTACCTCTTTCCACTTGTTGCTCTTCTGTCTGTTCTCTTTCTACAAACGGTCCATTTACTGTGGTAGTCAGGTTCATTGTTGTTAATAGTTCCTGTAATTTCTTGTCTATTGCTGATTCTGATAAATTGACCGTTTATTATAGTGTTAACAAAAGAAAAATTATTTTTACTAAAAAGTATTACTTACCGTTGTTATTCGCCAAATGTCAATGTCACTGAATTATCATTCTAAATATGATGGATAGTAATAATGGTAGTATTTGGCAAATTGTCGATTAAAATTTCTGGATATTTTAATTTAAGAGTTTACCATGTAACAATACATGTCTCTATGTCAAATATAGTCTTCAAATATTTTTTATCGCCGCTGACAATGTTACCGAGTTACCGTGACGAAGTAACCGCTGTGGTTACTTTCAGTAGCCAAGTTATACTTCGATTTGTTATCAATTTATATAATTGTCGACTTTATCTTATAACGAAAAACATTTGAAAAGATAATTTGTTTTTCGTTAGTGTATATGACTAAATTTGAAGTTTTTATGATTAAATTCTCTATTAAGTAATCGTTAATTAATTTGCAATATCATTAGTACTTGACGGCATTGATTACCTACCAGATATATATACGAGTTGTTAGGTAGACGAGGGATAAAAATAATAAAATTTGCTCTTGAAATACATTTTCCAAACATTTAATTATAAATGATTTTAGTTCCATATTCTACGGTGTTTATTATTTATACCCATATTAAGCGATGATATGATTAGATGGAAAATACTATATTTTGGGAAAAAATAGTAAGCTCACTGACGTCTTGTTTTACGAATATGTAATGTATATTTTATGCTGAGGTATGTAATACAGCATTTGTGAATGTACATCAGCTGCTATATTATTTGAGTCTTTACTGAAGTTCTGTGATAAAATATGTTGTTTCTTTTTTGGTAATATATACAAAGTTACGTCTTACAGCGTCTACCATTTATATATATATATATATATATATATATATTTGCGTTGACGAGGGTACGTTTTTTTTACAAAATGCATCGTGTACCTCTGTTATTCACCAATGTTCATATCGCTAAATTTTAATTCTGGATATATCGATTGTGGAATTGCTGTTGATAACTATTTCTTACAATATATACATATATAATATTTTATTATAATAAAGGGATTATCTCGCATTTTGTGTTTGTAAATACAATATACTGCTGGTTCCATTTGTTTTTTTGCCTGCTCGTAGGTTTTCGTAACAAATATCGACATATTATTCGAACTGGTTAATTTAATGTACGTATTTGATTATGTAATAGGCGATATTTGTAAACGAATTATTTTTACGTGGCTAATTTACCAAAATTACGTAAATATAATTTCAATAAATTATTACACAATTGTGTTCGATCGAAGAAGGTGTTAGGACGGATGTTAATATAACGTTATTCGGCTGCAAGAAAACATAAGTAATTCCGGTGTAGAATGGGTAAATCGATGATCCGAACGATTGGAATTACGTTTGGTCAATTTATGTATTTTGTATTGAAAAAAATTTGTAAATAAATTTACGCAAATTTGTAAACAAAAATTCTCTCCTCGAATACGTATTGTCAATGTTGAATAGGTTCGTGCTAACCAATTAGCCGTCGAGTTTTTTTTATTTACTTTACGAATGTACGAGCGACCAAAGTGAACCGGCTGGACAGTTCCTCCGTACGTTCCACGACGTCACTAGGCGGGTAAAAGTACGAGTAATAAAGTAGTTGGGGTTGTACCGGCAACGAGTAATCTGACATTGAAATATGTTTATCGTCACCAACGATTCACCGAGTCACCGTCACGGTTACTGTAATAACCAGGTTATACCGCGATTCATTTTTATTGAAAATCGTAGATGTGTAAAAAATTTTTTAGCTTCACACCGCCGTATCGGCGGTATACGATATGTTACGAATATTTGTCTAGATATTCGGAATTTCGGGCGTACAAAACCGAATAAAATTTTGCGATGTTTTCTTAATAGGTCGCTTATTTCGAAACGTTTTTTTTAATCGTACATTTTACACATGTAGACATGTCGAAATTAATTACGGCGTAGATTTTTCATAAACGTAATTTAATGACCAAAAACAAATTGTTTAAATAATATGCAATGTATAACAAATAAAAATTATTTATATAAATATCAAATAAAATAATAAGACAGCTAACAATACTATATAGTAATAAAATACATTTTCCTATTGCGTATAAATTGATACGAGTTAAAAATTATGGGCGAAATAACACGCCCGTCTTAGTAAAACAATAGTTCGACATAATACAATCGAAAAACATAACACACTATTACGAATAATTAAGGCACTAACGTAATTATAATACAGTATACATTAAGTTATATGTATGGTTTATCCAAACGGTTTTAAAAAATAAAAAGCACCATAAAAAATGATCGATATTGCAACACGCCTTATACCTAAAAACCTTAAATTTATATATGCACTGAACTCAATGTTATTTTCCAACGTGAGTCAGTAATAAACGTATTTAATTTCGAAAGAACTCTCATTTTAGTTGCGTGGCTTCGTTTAGGGCGTCGATCCACCTGCAAAAATTAATTACGACGTTACCGTTTAAACATTTTTTATAATTTATAGAGAGACGTTCAATTTTGAACAGTGATTTTAGCTCGACGAACTAACTGTTATGGATCCTATTCATTTTAAAATGTTTGTAATTGTGTACACAATACCGATAATAGTATATGTATAATAACTTTACATAGACCGCGTGTAATTATAGAAAACCAAGAAGGTAATTCGTATCAAGAAATAAAGAGGGAGGGCCAGTGACAAAGAAGCGTGGAAATCGCTGTAACCAATCATTAGATTTAAAAGTGAAGAGAGATAAACCGTATATAATTATAACACGTTATCAATTACAAGTTTGATGTACGATTTGATATTGTAGTATACAAAATAATTCGTTCTTAATGTTTATCGCGTTCGATTAACTGAATAAATAAATTAGTAAAAGACGATAAAATTCGCGTTGTAAAAATGTAAAAAAGTTATTTATATCGAATTAATTATGATACAATATAATACAGTATTACATTGCCTTTATTGATATCAGTTTATTTAAAAAAAATGTCTCTGCCCATTTTTCTCTAACGTATAATTAACGAACAACCGAATTATTATTATGCACGTATGTGTGTATACCTTTTCGCTATATGCTCGACGTCGGCACAAAATATCAAAGGGTTTTGTCCGGCGTGGGCCAATTGAAAAATACAATTCGAGTCGAATTCTTCGTAATTCATACCCTATAAAATACGTTCAATTAAAATTCCATCGAATAATAATTGTAACGATTTATTTAATAACATATCGCAGGCGTTTGTTGATTGTGTGTGTAAAATTGTTCACATAACGACGATTGATTTTTAGCGCCCTCGATATAAAAATGAAAATGAATTTATTACGTTAATTGAGAATGTTACAACGGACGTATGGAAAATTCTTAAGATGTCGAGGTTAGTACTGAAGAGAAGTCAATTTTATTCAAAAACTTAATACTATTTTTAAAATATCCGGCGCTAAATTAATGGTGTAATTAATATTTGGTTAGAATTTTTTTAATACAACAAATACGTTTCAAAAGAACTTAAGCAAATGAAACGCATTATGGTTTAAATAAATTTTGCAATAAACATTTGGAAACAAATAATTATTCGTATTATTTATTATTTTATTTATACATGAATGAACGTGACAAAAAAAAATTATAAACCGAATATAAACCAAGAGGTAATTTTCATTACTATTTTCATACCCAACATTTTGTCCCTGAAAAAAATAGAAATATCTATGGATTGTTAAACAACACAAAACAGTGAATAAATATTTAAAGAATTACAATTTCAAATATTTTGAAATCACGCGCTTTTTGTGTCAAAATATAAACCCTTTATTTATCAAAATAATTGAGATTTTGAATATTTAACAAGGAAAATCAAACGAATTAATACGCGAAAGAAAATCATTCAAGTAGTTGAATATTTATTTTTAAGGTAAAAACATCGAACAAAATGCTCACTTCTGGAAATTTTTGTACACTATACCCAAGGACAGGTACAGTGTTTAATGCCACAACATCTTCACAAGCTTTATACGTATACAAAACCTGTTGTTTTAAAACAAACCAAAATCTTTTCCAAGATTTGCGTTTTTCACGTCGATTCAACCAACCACTCATCTGTGAACCTGAATCGTTGGCCATTACCTATACATAATTTGATCTATATAGTATACGTTTTTACGTTGTTCAAGCGCGAAATATTTTATTATTACAATATCGAAAGACGGAGGAATAACAAAAATCGTTATAATTACTTCTTTCAATCGTTGTGGGACGTATTTAACGAGTTTTTTTGAACTCCACACTCCGGACTTTTTAAAATAACTTTTCACCATTTCAACCTTTTTTAAAACTTCTAAATCGCAACTATTAGACGCGTGTTGCATTTCTGTCATTTTTTCGTCAAACTCTATATATAAAACATTTAATATGTAAAAACATGACCAGCATTTCCAAATTGTACATACCTTTAAGCAAATAATCGTAACAATCATCACACACCCGTGCAGACTGAAACTTCATGTAACGAAGTGGCGCTTTATTTTCTGAACAACTACTGCACACTACCTATAAATATGTCGATAATTTATTAAAATTATTAATATACACACACACATATACACATACTTTGCCACATGCTCTGCAATGATGTCTTCGAAACGTAACTGTAAATTCTGCAGCACATGATTGGCACATGGTTACACGACAGTCTTGAATCCATATTGGAGCCTGCGTCAATTAATAATACAAACATTTTGTCAACTTGTAAACCTATGAACCTACCTCGTATCCTAAATGAAGTGGTTCACATCCAGCGTTCTTTGGAATGAATTTCATATTCAAAAACGATAGCTGTCTATTATTATGTTCGCTAATTGCTTTCTCCAAAGTGGTGACCCATTCCTCACGTTCTTCAGGTGACCTATAGAATCATATATGTTTGTATTACGCGATCGTGTCATTCGATAAAAGTAAATACAACAATAACTCACTTGGCCCTAAGTGTAAAACTTCTGGTTATCGTGATTATGTTAAATTCGTTGTGGTAATCATCAGTCATGGGCAAAAATACTTTCATGCCACTAAGTGGCAGTTCATAGTTTATTTTTAATCCGGCTACTGTACCGTAGTATGATGTGTATAGCAAACAGTCATTGAGCTGAAAAGTACATATTAAATTCGTATTATGGGTTACAAAATCAGTGAACGTCGTCGATCATTTAAGGCACGTTTATAAAATTTTACCAATATGAAATATCGAAGCTGCAATTCTTTTCTGGATAGCTTGTAAAGATCGCCATCTTTAATTAGTTCTCGACCGGGTTTAATGATTTCGTAATTACCTAATTGCGATTGTATCTGCAAAAGTTTACTCAAGCAGTCCTGAAATGTATTGAATGCAATAATATTATGTCGTTTTAAGGAAACAGACAACGTTTACCACCACTCACCCCTTGTTTTATACTTTTATTTGCGTGGTTGGCCACGTCGCAGACAATATCTAAAGCTAATGTCGTATCTTTGTAATCGATCGAATCTTTGTCCTGACTTTTCAGATAGTTTTCCAACAAGAGTCTGTACTGCGGTATTCGTTGAATTGGTTTTAACATGTAATGTTTAATCGTCAACTTTTTACATACGTCGGATGCTTCAAAATCTTTAACACATTTTTGAAATCGTGGGTATTTTTGACAGCATTCGTCCAACAAATTACATTGACTCTCAAAGTTTTGCATATAAGTTGAGTATAGTTTAAGAAATGGTCCTTTTTTTACGATAACATCAGCGATTTTGGGATGCTCATTCCAGTTTGTCATACGGTTTTCCATATCTTTTAGTAGGTCTTTGTTTAGACTCAATAACTGGGGAAGAGGATTGATTATTTTTAATACGTCGGTAAATGGTATTAGTTTAGGATCGTCCGCAGTTTGTTGTTTTACAAATGCAATAAATGTTTTGCATAACAGTTTTAAAACGTCGATGAATACTTTTTCGGTTGATATGAGTTCTTCGACAATCCTTAGCGATTTCGCTTTGATTGGAATTTCATCAATCTCATCAATATTTTCAATAGACAATGTTTCATCAAGTTCCACTTTTTCATTAGGCTTGTCATCTATTGATGAGTGAGAATCCGTATCGTTATCCTCTTTGTCAGAGATTTCCTCGCCATTATGATTTTCATAAAATGAACTACGTTTTTTCGATTTCGAATTCTTCCCTTTACCAAACGATCCGAACCAATTAACAATTTTTTTTCTAACCGAATAAGATTGATCCAAAGAGTCACTAGCAATGGATAATTTTTCATCTTCATTTATGGAATTCATATCATCTAGCTGATCAGTTGTTGATAAATCTAATTGACTACCGCTAATTGTCACATATTCATTCAATAAACTATCGTTGTCAGTACATCTGTTGTTAATACTGTTATTGTTCTCACTATCGATTATATTATTTACTAAAATACTATTTACATTAACAGGAACTTCTAATTGGGAAATATTTGAATTGACATCGCCGTCACTTTTTAAATTTTCGTCACTTTTATTATCGTCTATTTTAATGAGCTCACAACTTTCGGTTTGATTTGAAGTCAAATTAACAGTCTTTTCATTCGTTTTATTTGGCGAAACGTTGACACTGGGAAACTGGTGTTTGACTTTATAAGGACTAAGGTTAATTGGTTTTGGAAGTATCGGAGGTTTGACTGTAAACTTTCTAACAGTGGAATCCAATTGACATTTGAAAACAGAAACTTCGCCAGTTTTGGTAACCATTTTATGTTTTGAACATATTCTAGAAAAACAAAAATTAAAACAATATACAATTCAGATTGACGATACGTGTAGGTATAATATTAGTCGATCGATTTAAATTTCAACATTAATTTTTTCTTCGTCGATCGTGAGGTTTTTTTTATTATTATTTATCAATATAGAAATTACAATCTGTTGTAATGTAATAAGTTCATAAGTTCCTGCCTGACGCAACTATAAATAAATGGACCCAATTCCCAACTTCAATGATAAGATAATACGTATGTTTTTGTTTGTGTACAACATGACACTGCGTTATCTCAATTAGTTTCGTTTCAACGTTGTTTCACAGTAGTTAAAAAGTGTTTGGATTAATTTTATGTGGATACTTTTTCGATATATTTTACAGTAAAAGAATGGTAAAAAAATGTTAATGTCGAAAATTGTTGGAGAATGATCAATGTCAGATAGTTGGCACTCCAGAAACGATCGACCTTTTGTAAAGTTTGAATCACTTAGTGACTGACAGTTAATGACTAAATAAATTGTAGAAACGCTAAATGTTTCTAAACATCTATCATTAGATTTATTCAATAATATTAGAACAAGATACATGGCTAGTGCAAAATTCAGTCTACTGCTCAAAAAGACAAATGTGTCAAATGTCAATATTTTTTTGAAGAATACCGCGTTAACCAGGAGCAATATTCGAAATTGATTATTGCTAAAGACGAAATTACAGTTTTATATTCTAATCTTTTATCTGAAAATGAGTTCATGGAATGGAGAAAACCTAAGGAAGCTCTTCAAAATATCACACAATGGATAGAAAAATGACTATTATTTATTAGGTTTTCCAAAGTATTTTACTAATCAACATAAAAAAAGAAATACACCATCAATGCGCAATATTATCATAGCATTTACAAGATATAATAGGAAAATAGTTTTGGGATGTTTGGTTGCTCAATCACAACAAGGTACATATTTGATAATTTTCAGTCTATGTATTTGTATCATATTTAATATGTTAATTACAATTAATTTCAGCTTCAAATTATAAGCAACGTTTATAAATTATTATAAACATACTTTTGTGATTCATCACAATTGCAATCGCTTGAATTTGAAGGCAACAAATTTTTCTTTGGCAGTGGAAGTGGTTTTATTTTCTCTAAACAAAAATAAATACAATCATATTAAATGTGTTGTAAAGCTAATAATGTACAAATTAATTCTGTGTAAATAATAATTTTATTGATATAAAACTTTATTAATAAGTTTGATATACAAATGTTTCTTTTATAAGATAAAATGTGTCAAATATTTTGAATTAATTAATACAAATAATACAAATCCTACAAGTAAACTTTCAAAATTATTCGATTTAATAAAGTACATATTTATCGAATAAAGAATAAATATATTTCAAATATTAATATTAATACGGAAGATTTTTATGAAAATAATAGTTTTTTTTTAGAATATATGGTTTATTTATTTAAATGTTAATGTACTAATAATTACATTCAAACTAACAAAATGTTTTATTATGCATTTTTACTTTAAAATGATAGGGTTATTGCACTAGAAATTAAATTAATTTCTAATAGATAATTTAATTAACATATTACATAATAAAAAATGTATTTATTAATGTTAAAAATAAGTCTAAAAAAGAAATTAAATGTATTGTCATAATTCAATGTAGATAAATAAATACCAACGATAGAATTCCATTAATGCATTTTATTACATTTATTAGTATATATATATTTTTAATTATATATTAACAAACAAGAATTTAACGTAAATAATATATATTTAAAAGCCTATCCTGTTGTATATTGTATTTATCTTTAGGTTTCTAAATTTTAGATTTTAGTAAATAAGTTTGTATGTAATTATAAATAACCCAATCCATCACGTAGGTATTTAAAAAATTAAATAGACCAATAGGAAAATTGACATTATTTATAATTTATTATAATTATCAAAGATATAAGTAGCATCTAACACTATAAACCTAAAGATTATAACAATAATTAATTACTCTTATAAATTAAAAATATACAATTAATAATTTAATTTACATATTTTAATACTAGTCATTAAAAATATAGGAGGCAAGTTAAGAGTATATTTGTTGAAAACAATTCAGGATATTAAGCAACTTATTCTTTAGTGTTATTATTATTCATTAGTATTTAAGTTTAATTTAATCGCGATAAAAAGTATTAATAATTGTATAACTGTATGCACACATAAATGGACTGAAATTATCTAAACATTATGGGGTGACACATGATTGCGTAATACAAACAGTAACATGGTGAAATATGATCCACGTTAATACGACTTGGCGTTAAATATCAAATGACCTATACAACGAGCCAACTATCGTGAGTCAGTGACCAACTGACAATAGAACATAGAGGTTTAACGGTTATATATATGTACCTGGAGTGTCCATGATTACCCATTTAGGTTCTTCTTCGTTGCGAAATAACCATGACGCGTTTACGGCGATACGTAATCCGCCTTGTACGGCGATTATTGTTGACGTTTAGATAGAATAGAACGAGCCAGTAATAACACAGACCCGGACACAAAACGCAGACTATACCGCGCGGGGGGTATATTACGAACGACCACTTGGGGAGGGTATTTAACGAGCGAGCGTTCTCGATTTCGACAAGAACTTCACGACGGAAATGCCGTCGATAGGGCGTGAGATCGTGGTATTGGCGAAAAGAGCTCGCGATGCCGACGTATGCGGATTGTCGGTTCACGAAACGTAAAATATTCCAAAAATTCGACGGCCAACGAAAATAATAATAATAATAATAATTTTGTTACGATATAGTAGTACGTGAAACTCTAACTGATAATATTATTTTTTCTGATAACACGTGCGCGATAAGTTATAGTATTATTGATAAACCGTCCACGCGGGTGATCGGGGAGGAAAGGGGGCGCCGTTCGACGATCGCCGAAACGATCGAATTAGTTTGACATGGTCGGCTTAGTCATCCATTCGGAAATAGGTTTACGATACCCGGCCGCCGCCACCGCTTTGTTGAAATAATTATAGCGTTTCGTCATTACGACCGTGGCAGCTGTTCACAGACCATATTTTGAGCTTCCGGTGCGTATGTATTCGTACGCACGTGCGAGCGTGTACGACGTCGTCGTTCGGAATTTATTAATACTTTTTTTGTTGGTGGGTGATGTGCATGTGTGTGTGTGTGTACATTTACGTACGCATAATTTCGTTGTAGTTCGAATACGATTCCGGGTACCCATCGCGTCATGACGTAATGAAAGCGACGCATTGTCGTGTACGGAGAGACACTATGTTTTTTTTTGCCTCGTATCTCACCCGTTAAAAAGTCATTTTCGCGCCGCGATTGTCGCGCGAAATTGAAAATACGAACACGAGAAACGCCGTAATGTGCGCACGGAGAATTACTGACGAAAATGTTACGGGCATTTATATTCGAAAACATTCAGCCCGAGAACAAATTCGTTTGGTTATTCGATTCGGTTTCGGAAACGCCGAGCGTCGATCTCTTTACGCGATTGTCGGTGGACAATCGTTGTTAAAAGTGTGTGGGCCAGAAATCCGTTGATAATCGATGTTTAAACATCGGTAAAAAGATTTTCGTCGAACCGGGCACGTTAACATTTAAACGTACCGTCACCGTGCATCGATCTATTTTTATTTCATCTACTCGTATGTATCGCGAAAACTACCGTCAAAATCATAAATCGCTTGTTTAATTATTTTTTTTTTATTCGACGTACTTGAAAACGTTTAATTCGCGTTAGAATGAAATAAATACTTTATCTGGAAAACGCATAAAATAACTAGTTTACCGATAAAACGTTATTTTTCTTTGTTAATTACTCGGTACATGTGTAATCGATCGAATTTATAGAAATTGATTAAATTCGACTTTTTTTCTAAATTCAATTACTCTGTAAATAACGATTATAACAAATTACGCTACGTCATACTATGTGGAAATAAAAACTATTTTTTTCGCTTATAAATTTATCGGTAATTTTCCAAGCCAGCGAGCCACGAAAACTAAAATTGCGACCAGGCTTTTTTCCTTAAATCCTCTACCGATTTCCTAGTTGGATTTTAAAAAGTCATATAATTTATGGCTTTGACATGATTAGTGTATGAAGTACTACATAGGTATTTTATGAATTATGTATACACAGACATATATATATTCATACATACAATTGTTTTTGATTCCAAAAGTAATAATAAGAACAATGGTAACATTTAAAAGAAGTTTTGTAAATATACAATATATAGCATACCAAAAAAAAAAAAAAATGAACAAAAGAACGTAACAATTACTACAGAATAATTAGTAAAGTGAAAAGATAAACCTTTAGCAAAATTAATTCCTTATGTTTAATGATCTCGCTACTTATTTACTTTGTCTACGTCGTCAAGACTA
>JAIPRN010003835.1:0-18606 GCA_025469175.1 Geopemphigus sp. TES_GeoC_2020 | reverse complement strand
ATATATATATATATGCTTACATATATAATTGCATCGTATCACGGTATCTAGAAATTGATCGTTGAAATAATAGGTATATCCGATTGTCGTTCTTTTCCTCAAGGTAAATATAGGTACGTGACTTTGCCCGGAAAAATAATAGTTTCTTAGTTACAAAGTCCAAAGAAAAAACCCAAAAAATACGCGTTAAAAAACGAATCGGGGAAAATTGTTTTCCGCGACTGTTGTTAAGTACACTTTTAGTCTTCTGAACGCGTAAAAAACGTCGAAACGATTAAACCGGCACTTTGTGCTTACAACGTGATATGTCGACGAGTTGGTTAGGTTACGCAATTATCGCGTCACGTATCATTCGTGATTGATTTCCTAAATGATTAACGCGTTTCTAATTTAAAAAACAAATCGTCGCCACCCCTTCCCCACTCCTGGGTCATTATTTTTCAACTTTTAAAGAAAACCTTCATTTTGACGAACGACCCACTAACAATTTTGTATTATAATCAAATTTCAAACTTAGGCTATACCGTAATGTACAGATGTTTAAAGAAATATATAACGTCAACGCGTGATTATAATGATTACGAGCGTTGAAATATGTGTATCGAATGTGTACGATTAAAAAATTGCAGAGATGTTCGCTGATAAGAAGATATCGGGCGAAATAAAAATTAAAAATATAAATAACGTAATTGGATGGGAGGGAACAAGTGTAGCTGCAAGATAGTTTCCTCTTTGTAAACGCCCCAGCTGGTCTCGAGTATAATTGTTTATTTCGAAAGATGGCGACAGAAAACCGTACAATATTGTCGTGCCGTCGACGACACAGCGCTGCCGGGTAAGTTACTTTTAGTTCGTTGTTCAAATAAAATTATAACAAAATTGCTCTTTTAGTTTTTAATAAATTAACCATATCATCGTTACTTTTACGGTTATTAAATCGATGTAGGCGTATAACGTGTAACGTCGCTACGTTATTTTGTGTTTTCAAACATGTACATGTAAAATACGGATTTTGTTTTTACGAAAACAGCGCCGTTATAAATAATATTTCGTTTTTGAATTTTCGTTAATTTTTTTTATATCGCATAGAGTTTAACAGGATAATGTTTATAAAACGTATTGCAGTCGTTACAATTTCGTTACGATTACACAAATTGCAACGCAATTACTTAACACGTAACTTCAGTTACGTTATTACTCGAGACTGCGGTCGGTAAGTATGCATTATATAAGTATATACATATTATAAACGTTTTTTTTGATTGTTTTACAACGTGAACGTTGGAAGCATTTAATTACGATAATATTTCTTAGACGAAAGAAAGATAGAGTCGTATACATAATAGACAAATCCGTAATTCGGTTAATGGAACGAAAAAGTAAATTGTTCGGGGTGATTCAAAAGCGTTCGAACTATTTTTGAAAATTCGCGTTTATATCTATAAAATTAAGTGGAAACTATTTCGTAAAATAAATAACTTCCAAGGCGTTACAAGAAGCGATTACCGTGGGCGGCACGCGTCTAAGGGATATTCTAAATCCTCCCTGAACGCCGTTCAACGTGTCTCGTGTCACGCCATTTACGGCGCGGATCAACAAAACGTCGTTTCGGCGACGGCGTAAATTACGCGCGTTATTTCGTATTTTCGGTCTAGTTCGGCGCGCGTTTGATAAGTTTATTAATTATATTTAATTAGTTTAATCTATCCGCGCGAATCGCGTGTTCTATCGGTGGCGCGGATTACCGTCCGCTATTGTAACACGGTTCGTTGAAACGGCCGATTGTTCGGCGAATGTTTTTCGGTTCATCTTGCTTCAAAATCGTGCATCATCAACCGCGAGGCGATTTCGAATTATTCGGAAATCGGACGACGACGTCCGGGAACGCCGCGTATTTTATATACGTAAAGTACAACACGTTACGCGCAAAAGTCGTAAACGAATATTATGCGACTCGTAACGAACGGGAGGTTTTGTAAACGCGTTATTACGCGTCCGACTAATAAAACGTTTATAAGCCAAGGCCCGTGGCAATATTGTAATAATTTAAGTGTTTTTACGCGAATTGTACGCCTTAAATTGTGTTTACGACCGAATGTTTTGCGCGGAAATCTCGCGGAAAACCGTATATAATTAAAAAAATAACGTACGTATAATAATAATAATAATAAAAATCCGTCGTGCGTTGTATAGCAAGTAATAAGTTTACACCGCAGTGCGAAAACAAATTAAACACATTTATTGCGAAAAGTTTAGCGGATTAAATAGTGTACACGCGCGTGCGCGCCGTCTCACTTCGCAGCAGCGCCGGGAGTATTACCCGGCAAAGTTTATGTAAGGTATACGTGCGAAACGCGTATAAAAACCGTCGGAATGTTTAAAAAATAATAATAACGAATTTCGTTCCGTTCCGGTTTTATTTTTTATTTAGTTTTTACGTTGTTTAAAAAGTAATTTCAATTCGGCGGCGCACACCGTCAGCCGCCGCCGACGGGTCTGTATATATATATATATACAAATATACGTAATATGTCTTTTTGAATTAATTATACTTTAATTCCGAACTTAGAATCGCGATTTGCACTGTATACAATCACTGCGCGTAACAAAATAGTTTAATTTATACGTACGGACTTTTCAATTATCCCGTGCCGCCCGGAAAACTAACTACATATATAGATCGTATTAATATTCCGTTTCGAATTCGGGGCGTTTCTTTTGGAACGGTCATCGATCGAATCGCGCGCTTAAATGTATATATATATGTAGATATAAGATGAGAGGAGTACCGGCGGATTTTCTTTTGAGAAAATACGTACATTTCGTGTTGTGAATAAAAACGAAACCGAAAATCGATTGTGATTCTAAATATTGTACACACAAGAATGGTCGGCCCAACGTTGTTCGGAAATATGATTCGGTTTTTTTTTTTTGTAAAAAATACCCGCCGTAAAATTTGCGTACTTGCCGAATGCCGTCGAGAGCTCGCGGGTTTTCCTTTCGATATGTCCAATTTTGGGCTTAATTTCGTCGACCCGTGCGAGAATTCCAAGTAAATTACGATCAAATTTTCTGTTTATTTACAACCGTAACGAACGCTTACTAATTATTACGTAAAGTAAAATATAAGATCTATTACTAACGTTAGCGAATACAATGAATCGTTGCACGTAGAAATTTAATTAGTTATTTATAGGTTTTCAACTTACGTTTACAGTGACAAAGTGTATCTAACTCTATATGATCTAGCTAATCGACTAATACAAAATCGTTAATACCGTAAAATCAAATATACGAGGGCTGTATGATAAGTATCCGATTTTAACAACAGTTGGCATCACTGACGCAAATTGTCAACGTTGTCGTTTGGAATTATCTCTTAAAGCGTGTTTGATACAATTTCGAACACTTGTCGTGTACATTATTTTTAACAATTTTGAAAAGTTTAAAATGTGTACGTTTAGTTAATATGGAAAACGACAATGCACCGGTTGAATTCGGCTACGAATTGCTATTTCAACCATCCTATTCACCAAATTTGGCAGCCGGCGATTTCTATTCGTTTCCAAATATGAAAAAGTGACTAGGTGGAAAGCGGTTCACATAAAATGAGGAAAGCATCGCCGAAACAGGAGCCCATTTTAAAGTGTTTAACGAGATATATATTTTTGGACGGATTAAAAAAATTCGAATTTCGTCGGATTAATGGTATAGAGCTAGAATTATATAGAAAAGTAAAAATAAATTTTTATTCAAACGAATTTTTATTTCAAACACAGGTACTTATCATAAAACTCTCGTAAATGTAATTTATATAAATAAAACGTAATTTCAATAGTAAATATGGCTTATCGCCATTGACGAAAATAATATAATACTTGTTTACGATCGTTGTTAAATAATACTTTCTGCCGTCGGATATATACCTAAAACAGTCGTAATATCATCGGTATTTACATCGGTTTCGAAAATGCCGAGTATTTAATTCCGGCAAAATGACCGTCGACCGCGGCTGGTTAATAATGGAATAATCACTCGGAACGAACTCGTCCCTTAATAAATTAATCGGACTTCCCGAACCGATCTCGGCGATCCCGTCACGCCTTCCCCGCGCCCGCATTAGATAGTCGATTTGGCACATCATCTCGTACGGTGTCGGATAGTTGCCGGGCGACTCATCGTCACGTACCGCATTCATGTTCGTTGATCCGGTCGACTTTTCATTCGGTTAGGTTCGAAAATGACCCTTCCGAAGTTCGCGTTTTCGCTTCGTGAAAAAACATCCCCCTCCCTTCGCATTAACACGCTCGAACGAACGTTCCCGCGAAAATATTCGCGTACATTCTCGGTTTGAACACGAAGAGACATTTCTTTTGAACCATAATGGCCATGCCAATAGATATTTTATGAAACGGTCTTTTGAAATCCGGCCAACTTTCGATATTTCGCGACTCGTGCCAACGTTAATCAATGTAATTTCAAAATTTGTGACGCTTTTAATTGTCCGCGATAAACCAAAAGCCCGGGATGGCACATAAACTACCGAAAACTGCTATAGATTTTTCCAAATCCGGCGCAACAGTTATATACTCGAGTAATAGTTATATACTAACGAGCGTAACTCGCGGTTAACTAATAAATCGGTCTACTGTTTCAATATTTTGTAGCGTTGATTTTCTAGTTGGCTTGTACGGGGATATCATTTTGGGTTGTTACATTTAATGTCGTCGTTTGTTTATAAAAAAGGTAAGGAAATTACTAATTTTTAGTGTAAAATTATCGTTTTTATAATAGTCTTATAACTATCGCGATTAAATACGAATATTTTCGAAATTCTGACTTAATATATTTGTATAATTAGCGATTTATCGAGTTGTTTTTTGAACACACCTTGTATATCGTACGGTCCGATTCGTTACGTAGTTGTAATTTTAATAAATTCGTCGGCGCGCGGTTCCGCGCAATCGGAACAGTTGAGTGGAATTGTTGTGTCAATGGAACGAACTTACGCCGGTGTTCGTTTTATTTTTTCGGCCGACCATTCATTCGTAATTCGTTCTCCGCGACTTCAGCTAAAACATCGACTGTCGACGCGCTACGTTCGTATTCGTGTCGACCACGTTCGTGCGTCGTCCGTGCTCCACCGGGTGTGTCGTTAACATTCATATTTGACGTCTTTCGTAATACAATGCGAAACGTAACGAAATTTTAAATTCTCACTAGACATACGGACGTACATTACTAAATAATCGCGCGTTCCGTTCGTTTGTATCCGAATGGGCGGACAAACTAATAGAATTACGTGAAACACGTTAGGAAAAATGTATCAAAGTCCTTTGGGTTAATCGACCAATATAAAATCCTAAATATAATTGAATCGCGACGTTAACGCGTCTTATCGCCATTACTTCGCCGTTAACGAAATACATATAATGCTCGTTGTTTGCAACGACTTCGTTCAGTAAATTTGGTTGTCGGATATACAACAGTTAGATTACCGTAACGGCGTATTCATTTTATCGGCGAGTTATTTCGACCGGCGTTATTTGTCGGAACTACTTGCACAGTCGTCCGAACAACGTGTACGCGTAGTGAATATTTCGAAATTAACGTCGGGGCGGAAGAAATATCGTTTTTTTTTATACTTCCATTATTTAAGCTAAATACCACAAATTCGGCGGGTAAAGGGCGTGTTCGATGTTCATTAATTATTATCGATTTTCGGTTAGTATCGTTGGCAAAAATTGAATATCGATTGAAAAATCGAAATTGAAATAACAAAAAAACCACACGGATACGTTTACAAAATACGAACGATCCTACATAAATAGCCCGTTATAATTAAAACGCGCGTCATTTTACCTCGGGATACTCTATACACCTAACATAATGGATTACAGTGTGGTTAGACAGTCTCCTGATATACACGTAATATCATTTGTCCGGTATTAAAGCGGTCGGTTAATATTGTATTCAATTTGCTCGTAAACAATCCGGCGTTTTTTACGCGACCACAATGTTTATTAATTTCTCTCGACTATTATTGTGCGATTAATAAGGACTTGGAACGCGTCGTTATGGTTGTAATTTACGTTTCGAACGAGTACCCGCTGTCCGCCGTCTTAAATGGCCACTAATTAGTGGGGTAACCAACTAGTAGGGTAAATTTAAAATTTGTGCCCGGGTGTGACAGTTTTCAATAGGTCACCCTATTCAACATTTGATCACGAATACGTCGCTAAACGAACAATTTTCATACGCGTTTTATTAAATGGAAACGTTAACAACTTAATTGCACTCACGTTTGTTTATTTATCGGCGTAAACGTCAAAAACAAATAGCCAATACGTGTTAAACATTTATAAATTTTCGTCCTCGCGTTTTCAGACATCGACAATAATAGTAGAAATATTTTATTTTATATTTGTACGTATTTACTTGCCGTTCAGTAGCTACACGCACCCGCTTATAGCCATAGTTGTAATTCTCGTCTTATAACGATAAATGTATGGCCGCCGCCGATTGGCCAAGGTGTATAAATTAGCCCCGCGGGAATGACCGGACCGGAAAAAGATGGAAACGGGACCTCGTATACAGGCACAGTGAGAGACAGACCGAGCCGTATATAGGTATACAGAGGCCGTTAGTGATGTCGGAATGGTAGCGATGATAGGGGTGTACCTATTCTTGATTTAATGACCGTTGTACGAAACGACCCAATTGTCCGTTGTCCGACGTTTTTCGGCGTCCGGTTTGTTTATTTATTTTTTTACCCCTCGAATGTTTTATAGCCAATTACTGCCATGGCGGAAGTGCGGAACAAATTGAATATGTTAATTCGTTTTATTTTATTTTTCCGAAAAACGAAGGTTTTGGGTTCCCCCGTTGTGTAAAGGATATCGAATAGAGAACTTACGAGGACCTCTCCGCAGCGCGAGCACTTAATGCGCATATATATAGATATATGCATTTAGCGCGGCCTTTTTATCCCCAAGCCGCTTAAAATATTGTTCGCGAACTTTTAAAAACATTTTTCAATTTTGCTGTATATAGTTCATATATATATATATAGAACACATAGAGCTGCGAGAGACCTACTTTCGATCAAAACCACGTACATTGTTAAACAGGACTATATACGCGTAATTACGTTACTTAAATAATAAATAGTAATCGACTACGCGGTATTCGCTTATGTATCGTGTCGCGTTGTAACTAATACGTTACGTTCCGCATCGACCACTACTACTTAGAAAGTTGTAAAATTATAAAAATCACATTTCGAGTTTTTGTGTATCTTTGTTACGAGATTGTACTTGTGACATCTGTATGATGAGACGAGCATATAAGTACTTTATACGGTGCGCGTTTAATGTGAAGTAATATTACGAATTAATTCTGCGGCTTTGTTGTAAAACGTGTTCTAAAATTCGATATTATACGGCTAAAATATTTCGGGGGATTTCACGTTAAAACGTTTGTAAATGAAGAGGAAACGTTACACTTAAAAACGCGTTACGGTTAACATTTGACTTAGTAGTAAACGGTGAAACAACGAATTATGATTGGTTTTTATTCTGTGCGTAAATTATGTACGCGCCAATGTCTATATTATTCACAGCGCGACCATAAAATAAAGTTAAACGAATGTTTTGGAGAATTCACGAGCCGGGTAAGTACGTATAAGTCATACGAATTGGAAAAACGTAAGTACAGATAATAAAGGAATTAGACGAAACAAAATAAAAAACGCATCTTTGTAAAAACGACACTTTCTCCGTCTCGCTTGGAATCTAAAATTTAATTTATATACTTGTTCAATTTTAGATGTTGTTATATATAAATAATCTCACGATTTAAGTATAGTTATATCATATTATAAAGATAAAAACGTCATTGGAAAAATATAATTAGCGACGTCAATTTATACAAGAAGTCAATTTATACTATTTACACACACACACACACACACACACACACACACACATTCGAATTCTTTCGTATTTACTTTTGTCATCGATATACTTTGTGTACGGTCTTCGGAGGTTCTATTTAGAATTCTTATTTAAACCTCTATATTTTGTCGCGTAGCGTGGAGTTTCGCGACTTTTAGACATTGGCGTTGCGCCGTGTTCCAAAGATATAAGCAGAATAACCCCGAAGAATTACGAAAATCACGACGTACGAAAAAAAAAGTGTTTGAAAACGAAAAATCTCGCGGTACAAAGGATTTTTACAATATGTTAGAAATGTAACGAGTTAACAACCATAAAAGTTTGTGCTTTTGAAATTCCGAAATCGATGATACACGAAATAAGAGTTTGCGCCTTATTTTTATTCGCCACAAAATGCGAAGTATAATTGTTAAAATTAAATTCTCAACGTTATTTCAACAATGCCAATACGTTTCGTAACTTCTACGATATATGTATAATAATGGATAGGTACATAAAAAGTGGTTATGAGGAATCGTTCTTCGTCATCAACATTAAATATCGAATAATAATTATAAGATCGTTTTACGTTCGATAAAATATAAGTAAATATTTGATAAATGCTACAATTTATTTAATTATGGCGGCGTGTTCAGTGTTATCGGAAAATAAAGAACGTATTATTTCCAACTCGTTAATTCTATAATGTTCGTAATAAACAAGAAATGAAAAATGTATTTAAATATTTTTCCGCGATGATTTTCGGCAAATTCGATTACTATTTGCTCGTAAAATCTCTTTTATATACGAGGGACGAGTAAAAACAAAAAAAAAAAACCAAAATAATATTTAAATTATTCGAAAGACTTACCGACTTAAAAATAATAATATTTTCCCGTTTATACCTAACATTATATTACTGTTTATTTTGAATAAATAAAACGATAATGATTTATCGAGATCATTTTAAATTAATTTTTTTCTTAATTCATCTGTTTTTCGATTTCGAAATCGAACTAATAACTAGAAATGTTAATAATTCCTTACATCGGGTAATCAGGAACTATTGTAATCAAATTATCGTGAGTGTTTGTTAGTTAATTAACGTAATTATTAAGGTTTATGTAATGACTTTGTAAAATATTAAAATATTTCGAAAATAAATTATTTTATTTTAACCATATCGCTTTAAATATTACTAGAATTGCTATAGTAACCACGTGGCCCATTAGCTCAGTTGGTTAGAGCGTCGTGCTAATAACGCGAAGGTCGTGGGTTCGATCCCCCCATGGGCCAATTATACCTTATATTTTTACTGTGTTTTTTTTAATTTCTTTCTTAGCGTTATAAAATTATTTTTTCCAAAAAGATTATTTCAATTTATAAAACGAAAAGAATAATCAGTTTTTGGTAAAAACAAACAAATAAAATAATCCATAAAAAGTTAAATTTTTTAAAAAAATACCATTCTACTAAATATTTGTTCAATTTATATACAATTTGAGCGTTAATAGCGTAGAAAAAATTCTTACATTTGATTTTCGAAAAATGTTCAAAATTTTTGAAATATCGTGTTTATTTAAAAATGTTATTTATACAGAGTAACGGCATACTATGCATTTTATATGGAAACCAGGTAAACAGAAACGAATTTATAATTATTTAAAATTAGGCAAGTTTATCGGTTGATAAGTATTATAAGAAATTAAAAGAGGAACAAAGAAATAAGGATTGGGAAAAGGTTGATTCCGTAGGAGGATAATTTTTTTTCAAGAAAAAAGGAACGAAATTCTATTTATGTACTATTATACGGAAATAAGATTTTGTTTTCGACGAATTTCGCAAAATCGAACTGTATTAATGAAACAAGTACCTTAAAAGACGCCCCATCGTCCGAGCTTTATAGGAAAATTGTTTGAAAAATTCGTTTTTAGAGTACTGCGCGAACAAAATGAGCGATTCTGTTTATACATTTGTAGGCCATTAGCGAATTATTTCGCATCCAAAGCGAAATTCCGAAAACATCCTTGCTTTGGCCTAATTATTATGCGACGGCTAATATATAATAAACACAAACGCATACACATTTTACTGATGAGCATAATTTTTTTTGTCCACAACGACCCCGAAAATCTGGATAATAGCGTTCTAAATCATACGGTCAGTTAAACTTCGGTCATTTAAATAATATATTTCGGGTATATAAAAAACTGCACGTGTATAGTGTATTATATTTATTTATTTACGCAAAATACGATCGAATATCACGCGAAAACTACATGAACTCGAGGAACGTTTTTGATTGTTTAACGATTTTTCAGGTTCTCCTAACATTCGTTTGATTAATATACTTATAATACTACAAAGCGAGCGACAATAGTGTGTTTCGTTTTCAAAACGAGAATATTCATCGATCGCGTTAAATATGAAATGTTCCGACAAGCGAGATAAAACGTTACCTGTATCAACAGGTTTCGGTCGCGAGAAAACTAATTGCGGGGGGGGGGAGGAGGAAGCGAAACGGGGAAAAACGGATTTTATACGTATGTTAACGTGGAAGTATATTTAAAATCGATATTATCGCGACGATTTTCGTGCGCGACTTTAAATTAGATATTACGTTATCGTTTTTGATTGGCCAAAAGTCATTAGCCATTAGACTTACGGGTGTCTTGGACGTCCGGCAAAACGCGTAAATATTTGACGACTCCGGTTCGAAAACCACTTGAAAAATTTCGACGGTAACGAATAAAACGGAGAACGAGAACAATGTAATTTCTGGCATATTTCCTGTGTGGATCGGGTGTGTGTGTGTGTGTGTGTGTGAAGGGACAAGAGCTATCGTATTGTGTAGAAACTACGTGGAAATATGAACAGTTAATCGCGAAATTGCTCGAATTGTTCGATTTCTCGTAAGCCTCGTAGCGAAACGATCAATTTTCCAGTAAATTGAGCCGTTTTGGCGAATTCCAATAAAAACCGTTGTACATACGTAATACCAATTGCGATTAAATAGTGAAGGCAGGTAGTAGAGTGAGCTCGGAGAATAACGTACTTATATATATATATATAAGCCGTTCATTTTCGAAAAACGTTAGGAATTATTATCGAACTCGGCATTTAACTTTTATCGAGTAAACAAGTCCACGATTATAATTAGGTAAATAATATTAACTTATTTGTAATTGTACAGCTTAAATAGTTTTTATTTAATAAATTTATTAAAATTAAAATAAAAAAAAAGAAAGACATTAACTTAACGGTAATAGTACAATATTTCTCTATTTACCAACGAGTTTATTTCCGTTCGCGTTCTAAACGCGTCGGTTTTGCAAATTCGTACATTTGTCTCTGGTAATAATCGTTGTTTCATCGTGTGGTACTTCTTTCGGTGTTAGTCAGTAGGTCGCTCATTTTTTGGCCGTTATTCTTTTATTTCGTCGACGAATCAAACCCGTTCCCGTAATACGCGTTTGAAGTGCATCCACGAAAGCTTTGTACGTTATAACGTATAATCAAATGTCGTAAGTGGCCGGGCGGGAAGGTAAAAGATTACGGCTCAGTGATAAAATGTAATTTCGATAAAACGAAAAAAAACACGAGCTCCCCGTTTTTACGGCGCAATTTTTTTACGGCTACTTAACGTTTTACAATCACACGCGGGCGTATCGATAAAGAATTATCTTAGAATAGAATAATACACGAACCAATATATTTTTAACGTGTTCTTGTTTAATTTTCAAAACATTTTCGTAGTGGAAATATATACAAGTTTATATATATATATATATATATATATTTATTTAGTTACACTATTTTATTAAATATGAACCTTCGAAGGTTTTTGGGAGTTTAGTAAATAAAATATTCGTTTTAATTCGAGTAACCGAAATACTTAAATTCGCTTTGCCGGCGCTAATTTTTTATTTCTACTATTTCGTGTTACCAATTCGCAAATTCGAAAGTCGATTCCGTGTTCCGTTAGTATCGTCGAGCACGCGTTCTTCTCGATTATCGCGTTAAACGCGTAAAGAAACTGTACCGATATTTATATTTTCGAACGGCGTAAAAAATTAAACGCCCTACAACGAACGCCAATATTAATAATTTAGTATTTTGTACGTTATTTAATACGTTCTATTTTTTAACGATAATGAAAAAAAAATACTATACAACGTACGCTCGCGGCTGACGAATATTTTAAAAATCGTCTACCTAGTCGACCCGAGACACCCGACGAGAACAGTCGTTTAGTATATGTCGTCGCCGAACCCTCCGAAGCCACCGCCGCCGCCGCCGGACTCGTGTTCGCCGTACTTTTTGTTGTCGGACAGCGTGTCGTACTCGGCCTTGTGGGCGTGTTGCGAATTGTGGCCGGACTCGCCACTGTGGCCCTTGTGACCGTCGTGATAACCACCACTGGCGAACTGGCCCGCGCCGTTCTTGTGCGTCTCATCGTACCCGGTCTCGTGGTGTCCGCCGCGCCTGTGTCCACCGTCCTTGTGCGCGTAGTCCTTGTGCTTGCCACCGTACCTGTCGTGCTTGCCGTGCTTGTGCGCGTCGTCGTAGAACTTCTGCTCCTTGTTGTATTCGTCCTTGTGGTACACGTTGTGGAACCCGGTCGTCTTGTGGCCCTTTTTGTGGCTCTCGTGTTCGCCGAACTTGGTGCCCTTCGACCCGTGCGAGCCGCTATGGTGCTTGCCATAGTGGCCGGCCGAGTCCGTGTGGTCGGCCGCGTGGCCGGCCGCCTTCTTGTAGTGGCCCTTCAAGTCGTTCTTGCCGTATTTGCCCGAGTGGCCCTTGTCAAACTCGTGGTCGTTCTTGTAGCCGCTGTCCGCCGACGAACCGTGCGAGAAATAGTGCCCGGCCTTTTGGAACGAACCGCCACCGCCCGATTTCGAGTAGTGCTTGTCCGGCGACTTGTACTCCCTGTGGGTGTACGGTGATCCGTAAAAGTTCTATAAAAAAAAAATCGCGTTTTCGAAATTTGATTAATTTTTAATAGAAAATTCGGCGAACCGTTCGTTCGTTTTAACAATAAGCCGAAGTGATAGTCGATGTTTTTAAGGCAAGTGTTTTCGAAATAATTTACGTATTATTTCGCCCGAAAACGCGACATTATTTCACACGTTTTTGGAATTTCTTCCTTTTTTTCGTTTAGTTACGCGGCAAAATTATAATACATCGAAATATACATATATATATCGGTCACATTGTTATGAAAACAAACTTTCGAGCCTTCGCGGATTTCGCGCTTACGTGTAAAAATATTTGACGTTCGTAAATCGCTGGGCTTTCTTTACGGTTTGATGTATATACACAGGGTGTTTGAAAATATACAACTGGGTTTATATGTATACATGTAGGTAGAATCGTCGATGTAATTTGGCTATACAATAAATAATGTACGTTATTAGCGTTTTTAAATCGCGGATATTTCGATTTTGAATTTTGTCTGGCGTTTTCGTAAATATGTTTACGTTTTGTTCCGAAACCAAACATTCGACTATAAAATCGAAATAATCGAAATCGGGTATTTTTGATTTTAAATTTTGACGGCCGAAAACGATACTAGAATACAACGGGTACGACGTATATAAGCGTCAAATTTTACTCGCTTGTATCATATTTTACGCGATAATAAATTGTATACGTTTTTAAATTTTTCGTCAAATTTCCAAAATTAACGATACCAACGTGTATTCAGATTACCGTAGAATATCGAGCACTCGTTTACGCGGCGCTTTTAGTTTTGTTTTTTTAGTATATTCAACCTGAACACGACTTGTATGTTTAAACCAATAGCTTCGAAAAGCGATCGGAAAGCAATTTAAAATCCGGCACACTTTTTGTATATATGTATATACGAAAACGTCCGATGTTTTGGTCTCGCGTCGAAATATTTTTGAAAATCCCTGTATATTTACGCGGACTAGATCATTTAGTCGGATAACAAAACGGTCTTGAATCGCGAACGCGTATATAAGAGGAGGAAAAAGGATGGGAGACAAATGAAGATCATAAACCATGACGATACGTTGTTTTCTTAAACGGCTTTCGACGCGACGAGGTTATATTCGTGTAACGCGCAACGATTTCGAATGGCGCGCGCGAAATGTAATCACTTCGAACTGTTTCCGTCCGTCCTTCCCGTCGTATAACATTATACGACGTTATTAGCATCCGTAAGTATCGGTTTTTACTTTTTTTCGCACGTATATGCGTACACATCTATCTATCTAACTATATTGGCGTCACCCTACCGGTATACGAGAGTGCTTAAAAATTAAAAATATAATATATAAAGAAATAAAAAACGCGTGTCGTTTCTATTCGTTAACATCGAAAATGTTAGAAAAATACGAACGCCGTCGGTGTACACGCGTATAACGCATTCTAATTTTAATCTACCGCGCGTTTTAAAAACAACAATCGTAATAACGAAGTCTCGAAGCTCCCGGGACGTACATTATTCCCTCCGGGGAAGTATTTCGTAATTTATTATAATACACAATACGGCGGGAACGGTAATAATACGTCGAACGAAACCGGTACGAATATATCGTATTCTTTCGTTTCTAGGCGACGACGGCGAAGGAATAATAAAAACGCAACGCTTTTCGTTCGCCCATAATAGAGGTTTTTCGCAAAGTTCTAAAATGTATGGCCCGAACGCGTAGCGATTAATCTATACGGGCGCGTTTCGATAATCACTGTGTGTTACGCTCGTAAAATAATTTAAAAGTTCGTCCTTCCCTCCTCCGCAAAATTTACGTTTAAGTATTCGTCCGTCCCATACACCACTCGATCGTCCGGTAAACGTATAAATTATAATACGCGTAGTCATCCACGCCGTATCTATTTAAACTTATTATGTAGGACGACTACTAGCGATATTAAACGCGTATACGACGCGTTTATTAATTGATTTCTGGTCGTTCGTCGTTCTTGGACTTTAACGTCACGTTTACAACTAAGACGTTCGCGGTGTATTCGTTTTGAAAATATTAACCGTTCAAGACTCGGAATACATCGAATACGATTACTAATCAAACGCTAATAGACGACGAAATTGACTAACGTATCGTGACAAATTAAAATTACGTGCTTACTGTAATACCCGCACAGACGGTATGTCGTACGAATTATAAATCATTCGGTTCTCAACACGAGGAGACGAAAACAACGAGAAATTGTCGTCGCGTATCTGTTCATTAATTAACGAAAACACAATATTTTAGATTCGAACGAATATCGTTTCGTAAATCGTTTTCGAACTGGTCAACCATTTTTCTAGACTATCGCCGAAGTGGATATCGGATTACGCGTTTCGTTGTTTTTCTTTTTTTCTTCCACACCGGACCGAATGTTCGAAAATTAACGTCGTATTGTAGTTTTAATTGAAGGGCCCGAAAATCGATTTTCATAATAATCTAGAATATTGGTGCATCGATAAGTTTATATATATTATTTGTTTGTTTTCGGAATTTACTTTTACCCGTTAAGGATACACACCGCTGGTGGTCGCAAATTGTTCTACCTTTTGAGTCTAAAACAGTACGAAAAATACGCGTTCTCGGTATTACGAACGCGAACTCTGTCGTTCGACGACTATTATCATTTGACCGATTTGTCGCGCGGCCCGCTCGAATATTAAAGAAAATTACGCGTCGTTCCGTCCGTAGGCGAAAAACCGTGAGAATTTCGTACGGTATTTGTGTTAGCGACTACTCCCTCCCCCCTAACCCAATGCGCAAAACGCAATATAGCGTTATTAGAACTTGTGATTTTTTTGTCATTCGGGTCGCGCGATAGAAAACAATCTAACATGTCGATAACGCCGGATAGTGCAAAGCGGAGGGAGTCCGCGACATGTTTCTGCGTGTAGATACAGGTATAATAACAGCCGTCGAAACGCGCGGTGTTCCCCAAAGGGCGCGAAACGAAAACCAAGAATTCCCGTACATTACGTCGTTATATATTCCATTTGAAATAATACGATTTCGTAGGTATACCCGCGACGATCGCGACGCGGTAAAGTCGAAATGTCGAAACGGGTCGACGTAAACATTTTGACGCGAGAACCATAGGGTAGTGAATTCGCCCCGCGAATTACATAAATATATACGTGAGTTAAGTACAACGCCGAAATGGGATGTATAGGTTTACGGGTTACTAAACGTTAGGGTTTTTGGCTGGTTTAAAAAAAAAGCGTTCGGGCTATTTTTCAAAAAATAAAACGTTAATTATACGGACCCTTTTATTATTATTACTATTATTATTATATAGGCTTATTATTATTATATAGGCCTTCTGTCCGCAAAGCCTGTGGTGCTTCGGACAGATCCCTAGATGTGCCTTTGTCACGCTCTTACGGATTTTTTTTGGCATATCCGTTCGGGTCACATTTTAATCAATATACCGATTGTAGACCCGTTGAGTTCAATAGCGACAACATACCGGACTTCGTCTATAGCGGTGCATTTACAATGTTCGTACCCCGGGGCCAAATAATTTCACCACCCCCTCCTTCCGACGTCGGTCGGTGGTTTTCAATTTGATCGTTATTTTTTAAAAATTTAAACGCCACTTGGCACGTACTATTTACGTTTTTCGAATTGTACGATTTGTTATTATAATTTAAAGGAATTTTATCTAACAGGACGCAACGTACGATTTTAAAAGCACCTCGTGTAAGGGAAGCCTCGTTCGGGTGTTTATTTTTGCATATCAGTTCGATCACTGGACGAAAAATAAACTACCGATTATGTCATATAATATTTTTCGTCGGCCTAAGAAGCGTTTTTATTAATGAACCAACTCGTTATAGGCCTTCGATTAATACCTAATTTCGTAATGTTTTCACTACGTCGGTAACATAATTTACTCGGCTTCTAGGACCATCCCGTCTCGTAACCGATCCTCCGATTTTCCATAACCGTTACTCGAGTTTTCCAAATTGATCGGGCCCTTTAAGGCCCTTCCTACATCTTTTTCGACTAAACCTTTCCACCTTGTTCTTCTAAGCGATTGTTCCTATCGGGTTCTGATGCCGTATCGTCCGTTTTACACGCACGCCCAGCCAAGCACATTCCTAATATATATTCGTTTTTTCGTACAACGTTTACGATTCTTCGGGTTTTCTTTGTATCCACTCACCAGTGCTATCGTCCCTCATTGGGCCTAAAAGTCGTTCGCAACATTTTTTTCCTACAAACATTTACTCCCGTCCGTTTTCTTAGCGGCCGAACGTCTGGACCATAAACAATTAGACCCGACCGGGTGTAACGTTGTACAAGCTTTGTTCTTGGCCGATGCGCGTATTACATTTCAGGATTAAAATGCCACCCGTAAACGTTATCACGTACGCGAATAACCGACGGTGTTCGAACAAAGTCCCTTAAAATATACGAAATTGACGCCGGTATGATTTACGAACCTGTTCGTCGAACCCGTGACCGTCGCCCTTCAGGCCGTTCGCTGTGGACGACACGTCGTGGTGGTACTGGAACGGCGACGGTTCGAAGTCGAATCCGCCGTCATCGCCAGCGGCGGCGGCACCGAAGTAACCGTCGCCGTTGAACATGTTCGCGAACAAGCCCGGTCCGCGATAACGGTCGTCCAAGTCGTCGTCGTCCAAGCCGCGGCCGACCGATCCGCCGCGATAATATTTGTTTTCGCCGCCGTCGAAGTCGTCGTTGGCCGCGTCGCCGTACGTCGATCTGAACTCGCCGCCCACGCGGCTGCTACGGTCGTTGTAGCGCTCTACCATTTCCTGGCCCAACACCGGTATATGGTACGGAGACTCGAAACCGTTGCCGTCGTTTTCCCCCATCGACGGTGCGTCGCGAAAACCGTGTTCCCTTTTGAAATCTGTAAAACGACTCCAGTTAGACGCGAATTCGTATAAAATCGTCCGGAATTGTTTGCGTCTCGTTTTCTCTACGTTTGTCTTTACGCCCGAAGGTGGAGGGTACGATGGACGGGCCGCTTCTTCATTTCGTTTCGCACTACCGTAGTCGCGGCAGAAAATTAAAGAACTCGACGGTATCGTCGCGGTAACGCGCGTAATATTTTCGACGTCCAGACGACATTTCATTATTAAGCCGATTTTCGTCGACTATATCGACTACATTCTGTAGCACAAACGTTAATATTTTCGAAAAAGTCTTTAACGTTGAACACTTTGATTCTATCGAGTAAAAACATAGTCGAATGAGAAATAGTGGTCTAGTTGTGTACGCGTAGGTGTCAGTAAAGGGTGAACTTAAAGAGGTGGGCCTTAGATCCCAAAACTGACGTAGTCTCCCTAATCGCGATATTATTATAAAAAATTACGACGAATATTACGCGTAAAATTCGGTAATTTACCAAATATTGAGTTCATCATACGGTAGTGTAATCGGTCGAATTTCGAGTTTTATCCTCGTTCTTCTATGAGGGGGGGGAGCGAGGGCTCGAGGGTTCGTCCCCGGAAGGGCCCGTCATTTTTTACTCTTTATTAATATAACGTCGATATCATTTTTATTTTTTGCCGCTCGAATGTGTCGGTTGTGTTATATTCGTTGTATACCAGACATTCGAGCGTGCGTTCTACGTAAATCTAAATTAAAAATACGTTCATTTTTTTATGCATAGGAAAACAACTACAAGATTGAGTTCTCCTTATATT
>JAIPRN010003834.1:0-18606 GCA_025469175.1 Geopemphigus sp. TES_GeoC_2020 | reverse complement strand
TATATATATATATATATATATACTTGATATATTTGTCGAAATAATTCGCTTAAAGCGAAATATTTATAACAATGCTTATTAAACACATTAGAGAATCTAATTGTGCGAAATATTTTTCAAAAGTATTTTATTCCAGAATTCTGACGTTATAATATTACGTATAATACTTGAAAAAATAACAACGCTACTATACATAATTCGTTCTTTTATTTGTGTTGTATGATATTTTTTTCGAGTAATTCGTATTACGAATATAAAATAAAACGAAATCCAATGGCGTTGTAAGAAACGTAATGCGGTTATATCTTAATAATTTAAATCGAGATTTGGTCTTTTCCAAGCCGATCGTCAAACTCGCGAATTTGAGATTTTTAAAAGGAATTTACGGATTTTTAACGATTAACGTAAATGTTGCAAATATTATATTAGGACGAATTCCAGCAGACTGACGTGGTTATAGTGTAACTCTTAACCTCTTTTTTGGAATTTGGACCCTTAAAAGTGTAAAATATAGTTACTGATCTCGCCGAGCGATTATCTAAATATAATTTTAGCGAACAGAATTCGTTAATTCATGACGTACGTATTTATATTGCGCCGATCGGCTACAAGTCCGTCGTCAGGGGACAGTCGAAAAATTATTATGCGTGACTGTCAGTGGGTCGGTCGTAATAAGACGTTATACGAACGAGACGAAAACATTTTTCGACAAATATATCGACTCGTTTTCGCTCATCGCGCCGGTCAAATTGTACGTGTTGCCAATAAACGTAAAGAACACTAACAACTATCGTTATTATAGTCGCATTCGTTACGGGCCTCGTGATAATAATATTTAGGCCGTTCGTCTTCGTGACGTATCATGTGTGTGAATAGAGTTTTGCGAAACATCCGAGGAACAGGACGAGTGACATTAGCGGTTGTTTTTATACCCCACATAGCAATGTATTAATATACCCACCGTACGTACCGCAGCCGGTCGTTTCAATAAGTCGGCCTCGAACGAAAAACGTTTCAACGTGTGAACCGTATGTCGGGCAAAAGGTGCCAGGTCTACCGTGTACGCGTTCACGTCAGACATCATGGACAACTGATGGCTGACTCGTATACACGGGCGTGCGTGTGCGTGCATTTTCGGAGACTTAGGGTTTTACGTTTCTCTAGACTCTAACGTTTAATTAAATTACATTTTTCGTTTCGTTCCCGAGCTTACGCGATGAACTACGTCATTGAAGCCCGACGATTAAAAAGGAAGAAAATGCTCGATAATAATTACACGTTATTAGTGCGAGATAGACGTAGACGGCCCGAGTTCGACCGATGCTTTTAACGTGACTGATGACTTTTTAGAGCACCGTCCGCTGCCGTTCAATTTTTTGGTCGGTTTAATTACGCTTTATGTATGTTCGGCTTGGATATGCGGTGACCATTTGCTGAGACTTCGTTTCGAAAAATTTGCGTACAGTACGTTCCGAAACCGAAAAAAGGTCGACAACTCGCCGCAGCTAAAGGTGTATCGAATTGTGCGTGAACGATCCGTTATAAAAACGATTGCGAAATACTGGTGCGTGTAGAATATTGCGCGGTGAGACTATTATGTTCGACGAAAAAAAACCGAAAAACGTAATACGTTTCGTTTATAAATGTTGTCGTTATCCTACGATATCCGTAATAACGCGGATTTTTCGTTTATTATCGATTTATTTATCCGCGTTCTTGTTTGTTTTTCGTATCGACGTTTGAAACTAAAATGGCAGCACGTTATACTTTTCAAAATTGTTGCGCAGTTAAATGAAATTCGGCAGTCGTATTATAATATCGCGCGCTAACTTATTTATATTATGAAAGTTAAACGAGTTTTTATACAGTTGAATTTTTGCATGTACGGCATTCGCTCGCGAAAACGCCCGTCGAATATCAATTTGGACAACTTCTGTCCTTCGATTGTTTAACCGTGTTCGCTAATTACTAATTACGAACCGACGCACATTAGTTTTTCTAAGACGCAATGTAAGTAGTTTAGTAATCGACATCGTATAATAAGCGACTTCGTCTTAGCTGACTTTATTTTATGTTTAAATGCGCGAAAACTGGCGTAGTTTATTAAAAACGCGGTATACTTCATAAAAAAACTTTAAACCTCTCACAAATAGTCCCAATTGAAGAGTTTCGTATAAAAAAATCGGTTTTTCGACATTTCCAAAGTGCATTCATTAATTAACCGTTCGTTATACTGTATAATATGGTAAATATAAATTTCCATTTGAGTTTGAAAAGTTGTTACGAAAAATGAACTCAAACACGAATACGTTGCGTGAAAAATAAAATACTACTCTAAAATTATTATACACATTGTCGTATAAAAACTTTTAAATTAAATATTCGTTTACGGTTTTTTTTTTATATTTTCGCGGTTGATAGCTATGACGTTTAGTTTCCAACGTTATACTATACGCGGTTGAAGTCTACCCGGATAAATCACGGGGCAGTCGAATCAATTTTGTTCCAGTGGAAGACAATCAGGTATCGATGTTATTATCGAAACTACAACGTTAAGACTATTTTCGATAATTAGCTTTCGTTGGATACTATTGGTTTGACGTTTACGGGCGCTACAGGGTTTAACAATTCTATACTGTGCGGGCCTTGGCGAGTATTGGTTTAACAGTCGTGAGTGAGAATTCGGCGTATTCTGGGAAGAACATAAAGCGGGTCTTGTTTTCGAAATAATTAAACGAAAATATAATTATAATATACTTATACGTACGCGTGTAAAATGTATCGATCGGGACGTTAATTAATAATTTCGCGACGAAGACAATTTCGTTCGTAATCATTTTTACGAATAAACGATACTGCGCGCTATTGATCCGTCGTCAGAGGTGAACGTCAGCTTGAACAATGTAATCCGCTTTCGATTAGTTTATTATTGTTATAATAATAATAGTATTATTTTAATTCCTAATTAAACCAGATGTTCTTTTCACGTTGAAACGTCCATATAAATTAAAACGAATTCGTTTCGCGATATATAAACGACGTTGGCGTTTCGCAATTTATAATTATTTTTCTCGATATTTCGTGATTTGTCTTAATAAATTATCTTAATAATCGATACTCGTTAAATTATCGAGTTGAAATAAACTATTATCTGTCGACTCGAAAAATATATTAACGCGTATTTACGTTTTAACCCGCCAATTCATCCCGTATATTTTGCGATTTCCATATATTTTACCGAATACTTATAGACCAAATATTGTTAGAGTCGTCATAGACCATCATAGACGTGTTTATTTTACTAGCGCATTACAGAAAATAACACAGTTTACAAAACAATCAAACTAGCCAACTCACTTGATTCTAATGATATCTGTATAATCAGCTATTCGCGAAAAATAGAAAATGTACCCTATTCTTCTTCTTCTTTCTCTGGCATTTAATACTCTAAGAGTTTTGGCCGCCATCACAATATCCCTCCATTTCTTTCTATTCTGAACTAATTTTCTCCATTCCTGTACTCCCAGTTTTTCAAGGTCTTCTTCCACAATATCCAGTCATCTTTTCCTGGGCCTCTCTCGAGGTCTTTTTCCCCTTGGTTTCCAGTTTAGGACTGCTTTACTTATATCATCCTTGATTCTCCGCATTACATGTCCTAGCCATTGGATCTTTGCCCTCTTATAAAGCTAATGGCTGATGCAATTCCAAATTCGTCTTGCAATTCTTTATTAAATTTTTTTCTCCAAGTTGCATTTTCAGTATCATAAATTGGTCCACAAATTGTCCTCCAAATTTTGTTTTCAAAAGTCCTGAACCTTCTTTCAGTTGTACTTGTGGTAGTCCATGCTTCACAGCCATAGGTAAGCACAGACCTTATTATTGCCGTATATATTCTAGCTTTGGTTTTCTTGGAAAACAATTTTCATTTTAAGAACTTACTTAAGGCAAATTACGCTCTTTCAGCCTTTGTTATCCTGACTCCTATTTCCTTTGCCCAGTTATTTTTATTACTCAATACAGCTCCTAAGTACTGAAATTCATTAACTTTTTCGAAAGTTAGGGACCCTGTCTCAGAATTGTCTCCGTTATTTAGCAACTCCATTATTTTGGTTTTTTTGGTATTGATTTTCAACCCTATCTTGTTGGCTGCTTGCTCGAGGGCTTGAGCTGCTTTTTCCGTATCCTCCATTGAGTTCGCTTATATATTTAGATCATCTGCGAAACCCAGTATTTGTATATGTTGTTGACCGATCGCTATTCCAGTTGTTTCCATTTGCATTTCCCTTAAAACTTTTTCCAATGCTATATTAAAATAGAGTGGGGGATAATGAATCTCCCTGCTTTAAACCCGTTCTTACTATAAACGCTTTTGACATCGTATTTTCGACCCTTATTTGATACTGTGTAAAATTCACCCTATTATATTCTTTAATAGAAATACTTTGTATTTAATGAAAATAACCGATCACTTGTTGATTTTTTAGAATTTCGTATAAAAGCGAAACAATTCAAGAAATATTAAGATTCTTTTAACGTTATAGCTGTCGATACCAAAAAATGTAATTATTTTGACGGTAAAAGTGTTCGAATTAAAATTTTTAAAAATTACGCAATTATTTTATCATCGTCGAATTATAAATAATCGATACAATGTTATATGTTATAACTTATATTATAAGTATAAATTCCATAAGCGTAACGAATTCGTTGTTGACTATTTATGCCGAATTCAGCGGAGATTCTTCATTTTACGGAATTAAACGTTACCGCCGGTCCATCCTTAAAATGTCTCTAGACATCTAGAAATTGTTCGGGAAATAATTGCGTTTCGTTTTGCGGTGACGACGTTCATTGAACGAAATTTTCGTCGTTCTCGGTTTGGCGACGAACTCGTTTGCGATATGCTTAGACAGATAACAATAACGTATGTGCGTGAGCGCGGAGATGACGTTTAAGGTATGATTGATTTTCTTTATTATATTATCTTATATATATATATATATATATATATATTATTATCTTTATTATATTATTTTATATATATATATTATTATTTCTAATATATTATTTACGCGAGAAACCACATCGTTGGACGGTCATTATTAAAATGTAATATAAATAAAAAAAACGCAAATTGGGTCACCTATCATTTTGATCGTCGGTTAAAGAATTCGACGAAATATGAGTATTTTCAGAACGTTTTGGTCGGTGACAATCAACACCGATTTATGGTACCCTATATACGCCCGAGAGTTTGGAGATCAAAAACGAAATGAGTTTGAATTAACGTAAGCCATACGCCGGGCTATGTAATATCTTAAGGAAAACCTTCGCGTATTCGAGTAATTATCGCACTTGTATTTGGATTAACGTACAAAATCAAAGTGTCATTAGGTACTCGTAATTATTATTTATAATTTATTTAAATTGTTCGATAATATATGAAACTAATATAATTCGTTTCGCTTTTCCGCTAAGTACAATGTATTTATACGAAATATACGTATATAAGTGATCGCCTGTCTAAATTATACTAAAAACATCGTCGCTTACGTTTATTAAAACGTACATTATGGCGATAAAAACATTCCGTAATAATATTTTTCCGGGTCGTTGCCCACCGTAAAGTCATATAAAAACCAAAAAGCCTTAAAATGTCAGTAAACGGTCGTTTAAGCGTAAGTTTGGTTAATTATTATTTTATACGGAGAGTGAAAAAATAACGTGCAACCGCGAAATCTCCGAAAATTAATTGCCTATAATACGTACATATATTTATCGAGTGATGTTTTGAAACGCTCGTTGGTGTTTAAATATGAAATCGGATGGTTAAATGGGCAAAAGTTTTGCGGGAAAATAATTTCATTTTAACGGCTAATAATAAAAACACGTTTTATTGGTATAAAAAGTTACGGGATAGATACTACGACTGGAAACTAACTACGATTATTAAATAATAACAAAATCGAATACATAATATTTATTTATAATTTTTGAAAATACGTCTGATATTGACGAAAAATTCGAATAAATATTTATTTAAAATTATTTCGCTCGATATTATATACAAACTATTTCATATTTAACGTATTAATTTTCGTAGTATAATTTTTAAAATTTTTATAGTTTTGAAAATCATTTAAAATTTATCCGTTCCGAAAACGTTATCGTATTTTATTAACGTTATTCGTATTTCGCAATAATTTTTATTTAGAAAACTTATATTGACGAGGATGGAAAGGGGCTGTAAAAGCGTTCAAAAACTTTCGTCAAGTATAATTTTTATTAATAGGAAATCGCAAACGGACATATTTCATTTCACCGCATTATTAGCAAACTTTTTTACGAGCTTTATAAGTAGCGTTTTTAATACGAGATTTCCTTATGTTTCGCACAATAAACATTCACGTTTTATAGTATTGTAATTGTTAATAATTTTGAGAACGCAAAATATAACGCAAACAATCGAAGTATTCAGGACGATTATTTTTATTCGTACATTTTACTTCGTATTTCGTGTCGGAAATCACTAGTCGATGCCGACAGAGTGTACATCGCCGAGTTATTGTCGTTGATTTCGCCGAGAACGCCAAAATGTACGTTTCTTTAAGCTCGTTGCGATACATATGATACCCGGGTAACGTCGATCTATGTACATTATGTACATTCGGGACGTGAATAATAGTTACGGGTAATCCACTCGTTCACGGACGTCGTATTAAAAAAAATGATCATATAGACCAAAATCGTATTAAAAAAATCCTACTATATTAAATTTCGACGTCGAATCGTGACTTATCTAGAGTTACGCAAATCACCAGCGGCTTTACGTTTTCCGTTCGAATTGTTTTACGCGAACGTTTTCCTCGACCTTATTTAACGTTTGCAATTGGTAACGTCTCTCTTAGATATTTTGATTTACGGTGAAAGACCCCCGTCGAGTTTTACCAAGTATCGAGGACAAATTTCGAACCGTTAACCAAACCTAACCGCGCCGCGACGGTGTACCGTTTCCTTTGTTTGTAAATTTATTATGTCGTTAATAGCGTAAACTACGAATACAAGTCAGTGTTGTAAGTCGAAACCGTGTCATTTTGAACGCACGACCACCGTAATCGATGTTTGACGAATATATTAACGCGCGTCTCGGGATTTCGGTCGCTTGATATTTATGACACGAACGTTATTTAAAAAAAAAAACGCGGCGGGCCAATTTCATTATAACTCGAGCGCAGGTCTCTGGGAAAGAATTTTGTCCGCGACACTGTCCGCGAACTAAACGCTAATCCAGGTGAGATCGAGCTCCGTGGCGGTGGTTTCGTTGGCTATGGAAAACGCCGGCGAATTGGACGCGACTCGATTTATAATAAGATCGCAACAGCTCGTGTGGGCAATAAAAAATCCACTCGAACAATTTACGTTTCGTTTTATTGTCTAAAATCAGCCATTGGATGTTGTTAGGAGCTTATTTCCCGTGAAATTCCGCCCCATTCGCTGAATGCAGCGCGTACTCGGTAGCGTACTTGAACACCACGAAACAGAAGAACAAGGCCCGGTACATGTGCAAACCACGCGGGCCTACGGATAATAAAAAAGGCGGCGAATTTTGCGCGTCGTTTATTTGGGCTGTTTCTACTCTGGTGGCCGTGTACAATAAAACCGATAACAATAATCCCTTACCATTGTTACGAGGCGAAAAAATACGACAAAAAACGGATCCGAATCGTTCGCGGACCACGACGACAATAATAGTAATTATTATTATTATCGTCGTGGTACGCGTATTAATACATTTTAAATTTTTACATCAGGGATAGAATGGGTCAATTTTCAATTTTGAGGATATACGTTCTAATAATACGCGGACGATAACGTACGAAACGTAACTTCGAAACGAATTTTGATTTTGGTAACATTTTTTTTTCTTCCTCTATAAGACCTTTAACGATATACTCGAGGGAATAAAAGCGAAAATCGACGTCAAAGAACTTTTTATTTTACATGTTACCGTTATTCGTGTCGTTTTTTTTCTATATTTTCATAAATAAACATATTTTTCGTTCACGTACTTGGACTGTTTATCTTTTTAGAAAGCTTATGATAGCGTGTAGGCACTGTTCGCGATTTTTCCCTTTGTCATTAACATTTAATAATCTTACCGTAGAATATACAAAGAGACAAAACCGAAATTAAATATGTTAAAAGCTCGTAATAATTGCTCGTATTTCCATTCGACGTTACTTAAAGTTTTGCTCATAATTAAGAAGACGACCCGAATGAATTCATAATAATCGTTCGATTCGTGTTAATACAATTTTTATTTTGACAGGATCGTTTTCGCGATATTTCATATATTTAAATATTCATATAAGAGGTATCTGGCTAGTTTCGATAATTATATAACGTAAATTATTATTTTTCGGTATTGATTTATATCAAGCGAATTATTAACGAGTATGTCACTTCCAGAACACTGATTTATTACGACTATTACCTATATTATGATCGAATAACATTACAGTTTATATAATAATAGACATAAAGAAGGGAACAATTTCCACGATTATTTTCGGGGTTGTAATTAGCGTGTAATCGAGTTTGATAAATAAAATACGAGTTAATTAAGTATATTTCGAAATGTATAGAATTCGTTCGTATCAACATTGTTTCATTTTTAAAGGACATTATTCAGTTATTGGCTGTCCCAGTAAACGTGTGTGGTTTGGTGACAAACATTTTAATTGCCCCGCAACTTTTTTCAAAAATTGTATCGAAAAAACATAATACACGTATCGCGCAACACGACAATACGTATTCTATAATTTTAAAAGCTAAAATAACTTACAAACAAACAACGTCCAAAATACAGTCGAGAAGAAAAATCGACTGTAATATGTTGGTTTTTATATTAAAACACGTACAGGTGGATTTACGCGTCTAAAGTCTTCTCTAGGCGATTATTATTTTATGTCTGTAATCGACTTTGTCGAAGCCTCGGATATGTCGCGTACTTTACACATGGCTAAACGTTGTTGGATGTTTTCGACCGCGCTTATTTAAAAATACTGGCAACCTTGAAATTGGAAAATTACGTTTTTGCGTTCGTTTATATATGATCTAAGGCTTGTAAACATGAAGCCTTCGGATCGTACCGTATATCGTATCGCGAATTATTAATTGCGGAAAATTTACGTGAAAACACGGACATCCAACAAGAGCCGAGGAAATTTTGTTTTGAAAACAACAGTTTTTACCACGTCGCCCGTACTCAGATTTTAAACTTTGAAATGCCCTCCTTTCTTCCAATATCCGTACGGAAGTGCGTTTTCGATACTTACCACTGTGTTACGGATACGCGTACACGTTACGTTACGTTTTAATAAACGGACGGATTCGTAAGCGATATTCGCACAATACACACACGCAGCAGTCTCAATTTATAGGATCACAGAAGCCATAAACATGGTCAGAGGGTTGCTCGCACAGTTTGTTTCCCCGTAGTTGTTAACCCAGTAGTCGTTGGCGTTCCAAGTGATCGCGTGACATCTACAAACGTACTTCCTGGCCATATACGACACGTAGTTGTTCGCGGCGCGTATTTTTTCAAAACGTCCGTTGTTCTAATTTATTTATAGGTACGCTGCCTTTATTTTACCTATCTATTGATCATTAATCCAAACCCATTAGGGTCTGCCGGGGTCGAGCTCGAGACGTTCCGAGAGGGTTGCGTCGCGGTTTTCTCCAAGGGAAACGTTTTACCTGCTCGTTTCGGAAGATATCTGGGAGCAGTAATGATCGAACGTGAACAACGCTATTCGTGTTAAACTAGTGTCTAGTGAATACACCGTAAATACTTGCACGCGCCGTATACTAACGCTTTTGGGTGTTAACGTACGCCGATATCTGAAGCTTTAAACGAACTTTTTCCCATACTGTATACGATCGAATATGTACGTAATATAAAAATTACGCTCGCGTAAATATTTTTAAGTAATAGAAACGATTTGACATCGGAGAAAGACTATTATCGCCATAACTGTTCGGTCGTATTTTATTACAACGTATATACGTTGCTGATGCATTTTGTTCACGGACAATTTTTAATTGACCACTTGTGAATCGAAGAAAACATTTTGTAATAATTCGTTACGGTGAACGAAGACTGACGTTTTCTGATGAAAAATGTACACGACGTTATCTATAGAGTACGGGAGATTTTAACGAGTTGGGCTGAAGTAATTTTCCATTTGCCAGATCGATAAAATGATTTATACCGTTTTCGAGTTTTTATTTATAAAATAATCCATCGCGAAATCGTTTATCGTCATTAACTTTTTTGAGTAATTACCAATAGCACGTGTTGGTATTATGACCGATCGAACGGGACTATGTAGAGTTAGAGTTTCGAAAATTTCTTTCGGAATATTTCAAATGTAAAAAATAACGACGATATTTTTAATTATAAGACTCCTTTGTGCACGCGATGCTCGCCTATTAATCGTGAATACGTGAAAACGCATTATCGAAATTTCAGTTCAAATTTTCGATTTTAAATACAGTTATATAATATACGTTTTGTATTATTCTTGTGAGGTTTGAAAATAGATTTAAATCAAAGTTTTCGCCTGTTTATTTTTTTATTTTTCACATTTCGATCACAAATTATTTTATTACACTCTGTACAAATTATATGGTTAAATAAGTGTACAGGTATTAATTACGTTAACGATTTTTGACCGAATTTATTATTACATTTTTCACCTAAATGTCGATTTAATTTCTTTTATTTTTTATTTTTTATTTAGGATTTTTCGTCGTTACGGCATATTTCCTGTATAATTTTATTTATAATTTAATTTGTTTTCGGTTTTTTTTTTAATAATTGGCCATCGTTAACGCGTAAAATTGTACGCCATCAAATTCCGTTATTCGTATTTTTTAGCTCCCTCAGTTCTCGGTTTGTGTACTGCCTGGCGATCGGCTGAAATCGTTTCGGAAACGATATTAATCGAAGCGTATTATTCGTTCATGTATAACGATCAAAATACACGAACTTTATCGAAAAAAAAACGTTTTACACGATTCATTAGTACGAGTTTACGGGCACAGTTTGAATACCGTTTCCGAAATAGGCATATAAATTCGCTTTCATTTTTTTCTTTTTATAAAAAAATCTAATTTATGCGTTTTCTCGCGCTCACGTTCGATTTAAGTCTGCGGCGGATAACGTAAGGGCACACGGGCACGATATTCGTTCGAAAAATTCGATATAATATTAGACATTATTCCGATTTGTACGGTATATACGTACACGTATATCACGAGACTGAAAACGAGCTTAGGGATTTGCGGAAATCGGCGTAAGTATATACATACGTATGAAGTGTATTATACGCGTTTACTACCGTTATAATAGTTTAATTCGTTTTACGGCGTCGTCGTTTCGCGCCCCATATACTCCATCCGAGTCGGATTTCCGTTCAGTTTGTTATGACCCCCCCTTCCTTCGCCAGCTGCATCCTTATGTTACGGACAGTAAGTGGGGGTTAGATTCGGTTATTATGTCGGCGATCGTCGCGTGTGTGGACGGCGGCCGGCGGTTGTCGTTTTATGCCTACCGTTACTATTACGACGTAATTCCCCGCGTAAAAACGTATACCTTCTCCTAACGGACACTTCCACCCCTATATTAATCACGCGTCTCTTCACGGGTTCACGGGAAGCTTTTGGCAGTGGGGAAAAAGGACGGAGCTCAAGTTGGAGAGTTTGAGAGTAGAGTTCCGTCATTTCTGTCGCTAGCCCATGGCAACAATACACCCGGGCGGGTACGGTGCGAGTACGGCGGTATTGCGAACTGATTGATCCGTTCCCGAACGTTTGTGTTTGCGCGGTTATTTTCGTTTTCGTGTATATCGCGAATTACCGCGTTTAGTGCCAATAATTACGCGTTTAAATTACGTTTCGCGCTTATGCGGTCAACTACGCACGTTCAAATCTTCGAACCGAATCCCTTTTGAATTGCGGACGAAAAGATAGAACGTGTCTGCCGTCGAAAGGTTTCTGTCGTGCGTTGTTTTGTTCGTAGCCGAGATACGATTTCTTTCGGCTCTCACGACGCGTCACATTCGCACGGGTATTATTCAATAATATTAATAAGTCTATACCGAAAACGGTCGCGTGTTTATGGGACGTTTTTGACTGGCGGCATACGTCTCGCGCTCGTAATATATTTCATCGCCGGCAGATTATACTCCATACAAAAATGTTCCGTCTGGATTCGAAAAACAAATCGTATTTACTTTCCTTCTTCGGAGGCGCATTTTGTCGGATATTTTTCTTCGTGAATACCGACGCTACGTTACATAACGACCGTTCATTTCGTTACGTTCATTATAATATTCGAGTTAAATTCCAATTTCGTTGAAATTATTTTTTAAGCGGTCGCAAAGATATCGCTGTAGATATATTCGACTAGGTTTTTACCCGTAATCCAATTGTAGAGTTTATTAATTTCTATACAATATACGTAATATTGTATTGTTACGAGCTACTCAGACTAATGAACCACGTTTTACTGTCACGGTCAACAATGACGTTATTTTTTTATTAGCGTTTTTTTGTAGTTATATACCAATTAAAGTCGATTAAATTACGTTCGTGTTTGTTTCAATTTTTTCGACAATATTAAAAATCATTTTTCGACGGACTATCGTTGTATATATATATATATATATATATATATATGTGCACTTTGTTTTTAATGTTTAGTCGTGCGACCTAATTTGTTTATTACGTTTGACTCTGTTAGTTTACTCGATAAGTAATTATACAACCAAGTCGTTTCGTTCGGGCTGCGAATGCAATTTTTAGAAAACAGAACTTTCCCGTACCGGCTATAGGTAAATGATAAACTTTCGAAAGTTTGATGGTCGAATTAAGATTATGGCTAACGTCTTGGAACGAGCAGTTAAAGTTCCCTAAATGTTTGGGAAAGTAATTATGTTCTAAAAATACAATTAAATTTTATACGATAATACTGGAAGAAACGTTTCGAGAGTACAGCGTTCAATTAATAATTCTTGTGTTCTTTCATAAATTGTAACGTCGCGCGCATAATAAATGTTAAATAGCGTGCGACGAATAACATTCAAAATTTCGGACGGTTTTAAATATTTGTCGGACGTGATATTCTACTTTGAATATATTTAATGTTCGTGGTCATTATTAACGAATGACCGACAATTTGAACATTTTCGGCACTATATTTTGCGATTTTAATTCGTTTATGAAACAAACAAATCGTTTTACTTATTTGTTTACGCAAATATCAGTACTAGTTTATTTATACGAACTATTTGAATAATAATTCAAACGCGAATTAAACGGGAGAATAAAATAATGTGTAATTCACCTCAAACTAACTGTAACTAGAAATTCGTTGTCTAGAAGTTTGTTAGTCTATAAAAGCTTACCAATTTAAATTTACAGTAAGTAAATTTTTCATCGAAAACATCAACGGGATTTAATTAACAATTTACGCGGTTATTTAATACGTAATATATTTATCGGCTACGAGTATTTTTATTACACGATTCTCTTTCAAATATGAATTTTATCAATAAGTTTCGAGAAGTGTACATTTTTCGCCTTTGCATTGGTATATATATATTTATAATATAATGAAGACGATTAGGCTGTTTGCGATTTTCAAACAACTGAACTACCGATAGCTTTTTATCGCGCTTAGGTTTATTTTCGGTTTATTGTCGACAAATTTTGGTTTCCGATAGTGCTACGAAATAATACAAGTTCAATTTTAAAAAGAAAACATCGGCTATTGTTGATGATAGAATTTTCAAAGTGTATTATTATTATTATTATTGAATTTTTGTATCTACCAAAAAAAAAAAATCTGTTAAATTCGTTTGAATTTCTCTAAAAGGTATAGAAAGATCCGAGAAGAGACCAAATCTCCAAATTTCATTGAACCTACAGACACGCGGTAATTTGGTTGACCGTAAAAACTTAGAACTCCATCTTACGTGCAAGTGTTTTTTATTTTTTTTTTTATCGTTCACCAATATTGCTGTGTACGTTTCGCTGAGGATTTTCTAGTATTTTCGTTCGCGTATTCGGTACGCGTGTTGAATATTTTTAAGCCGTCGTATTTGTATGTTGTTTTTTGCCGGCCAAATGAGAACCTTCCATTTTCAAATTTATTAGTATCGTGTTTATTACTCGCGAAAAAAACGCGGTGTTTGATTTTCTCACGACGTTTGTACATTAATCATTCACGCGCCTATAATAAAAGTCGTTTGCGAACAGACCCGACCAAATCTGATGATCGATGTTTCGCTTAAAATGCCGATCGCTTACGAATAAACGCGCGTTTCTTTTTTTTTTGGCGAGACACATTTTTTTTAGAAACCAGCGTTCTTTGTAAGTCGTGAACATGTAATACGGTTTTATCGACGAATAATCTACGACGATCAATTAACGGAACGATCGAAATATATAGAAGGAGTCGAATTACCGATAGTTATCGACTAAACGATAACTAGCAGCCGTGGCAAAAGGATTTCTTCAAATGAACGTACGGAAATGCCAATGGCGTTTGTTCCGGTTATTCACAAAGCTTTCGTGTACACCGAAATGAGCGTTCGTGTTCGTGCGGTTACGCCGCCTTCACTTTCGCGGACGGGTTTTATGAATCTACCGCGATCGGAATACACAAAAGTCTGCTTTAAAACGACTCGCGTCGACCACTACATTCGGCCTTTCAGTTTTATGGTCACCATAGACCGTTTTATTTTATACCGGGCGTTTAAAGTATTTATGACTTTACGACCGCAGCGGACTGGAATATGGCGAAACTTTTATAATAATGCACTATATTTTTATCGTCACCAACGTGTCATTCATTGTTGGTTGTATCGTGATGAAATACGTCCCGGCCGACGTGTATTGTAAAACGATACTACGTGGTGTTTTACGATTTCGAAAACAATCAAACCGAATCGTTTAATTGAACGTCGTCATTTACTTACGTATTCTACTTAAGTGATTACCACGTCGAGCCGACGACGACGTGAATTTAATTCTTATAAACGCGTTCGCGATTCATACCAGTAATTATCGGCCGTCGATAAATCGAAATGTTTTTACTTATAATAATTTTTCTCGATTATAAATATAGCGCGTGTTTAATAATTATAATCATTTTAGGGCCGCGAATTTAGTTTCGTTGTTTTGCAAACGTTTCGATACCAATAGCAACACATTGTATACGTGAATTGTGGCATAATTGTTTTTCGACGTATAAAAAAACCCGTCGATGTTGTGATTTTTTTGGCGTCTTTTTTTAATTTATTTTGATAAAAGTCAATGACCGAGTTTCGATGACTTACATTTAGATACTTATATGACGAGTATCGTTTTAAAATGTGAAATAAAAAATCGGTAACTTCTATCGATTTATAATCAAATTTCGGCTTTCAAATGGAAGTCATTTTTTGCTCTAATGAAACATAAACTTCTCAGTGAGAATTTTCTATATATTATTTGTACTTTATATAATATTTCATCGTAGAAAATAAACGAAATTTCAGTTGTATATAGTTGAATTAATGTTTTTCGTATAACTTTGATTCGTTTTAGTTATAGAGATTCGTTATAGTCACGAACGATATATATTTTAATCTCTTTTGGACTTTAGAGTTACACGAGAATTCGAAAATTTAACGCGAAACAAATTTTATTTTATTTAAACTATATTTTAATTTATACGCTTCTTTTTTGGTAATTCTCATTTTTTAAAAATTTAAAATATCCGAAATGTTCAATCGATATTCATTTTTTTTTAAAAGAAACGTAAAATTATATATTCACATTATTTAGAGCATCAAAAAAATATTATAGCGAATATTTCTTGATGTTCATGTATAATTTCTAAATTTTTTTAAAAGGCAGCTATGGTATCAATATTTACAATTTATAAAATTGATACGCTGTAAGAAATAGCGATTTAAAAACGATTTTAAAATCATAAAATAAAGCAAAAAATGTATATTTCATATAGGGTATAAACATAATAGTGTATTTATGAAGATAACCACTCTGAAAGTTATTAGTGTCTAATATGCTAAGTACGCATTAAATATCTGAATATGTGGTTTATGGAATGTTATATATTACTAATTTTTGATTTATTCATTATAATTCAAATTTTTATATCCAACAATTAATTGATATCCGTGGTTCAACTATTACATTATTAATTTTTGATTTACAAATAAAAAGTAAAAATGTTAATTTTTTTAAAATTTCGTCGCGAAAATTTTAAGAATTTAGTTTTCTTTTGAATATTGTTGTTAGTCTCTTATATCAAAGACTTGTCAATTTTCTATAATTTTTTGATGTTTATAAAAATGATAAAATTGTGGGAAATCGATAGGTTTTAATAAGAATTGCCAAACGCGAAAACCACAAAAACGAACAAAAAAATTTGATTGTATTTTGTACAAAACAATTGGTGTCGTTATCGATACGAGACGCGTACGAAGAAATAAACATATGTTTAGTAACTATGGAAATCCGTGATTGTTTTGTGTCGTATTGTGTTTTGAAGAGACGTTAGCGAATTTGCCACAATTCCTATACGCAGAAAGCATTAGCGAACATGGATGACCAGATAGTGCTGGAGTATTCATGCGGCATTTGTTTGAAGGCTTTTTCTCGTAGGAACAGTTTAACAAGGCATATAAGAACGCATACGGGAGAAAAACCATATTCTTGCGATGTGTGCATGAGACGTTTTGCAGATAGAAGCAATCGAGTAAAACATTCGAGGCTTCACACCGGAGAGAAGCCGTACTCTTGTGAAGTTTGTTTTAAGTGTTTCGCAGACAGCAGCAACCTTAAGAAGCACAAGAGAACGCATCGAGGATAAAAACCATACTCTCGCGACGTTTCTTTTACGAAAAGTTCAGTGGTCAGTGGAGGTACAGTGGATCCCCTTGGAACCCGTAACGGCAAAATGCCGTTACGCGTTCAGAAACAACAAAAATATTTTGTGTGGAAAAGTTCTAAGTAATACACTTAGGCAAAATGCAATAGTGACAGCGGTATTCGTATAGTGGTTGAAGAATTTGAAGGATTAACTTACCTATTAAATTACGTTTGATATTTTTGTAATTGATTGTATTTATTTATTAAGATTGTATTTCGAAATATATATATATACGTTTGGATTGTCCCTATTGTTTGTTATTGCATAGTTCGAACTCAAGATTGACGTAAAAAACAAAAATAACCAGAATCCGCAGAAAATAGTTCTCGCGAGATCTGTCAGTGTACATCGTACATTCAAGGGCAAAAGAGGCGTAAATTCGTATTTGTCTTCCACCCGGAAATACGAACCTTTTTAACATTTTTGAATAATTAAGGAAATCGCGTTTTTTTTAGCATTTCTGGCTGTTTCAACGCACAATATATTTACGTATCGTACGTTAGTTTTGCTTATTACAATTAACGAATCGCCGTAAAAATTAGAGAAAAAAACGAAGCGTACAATCTAAAATGGCTCACACGTTGTTTTTTTAAAAAAGTAACGACGTTGTGAGGTATACAAGGCATAACTCGTATATTTATATATAAAAAAATCAAATTTCATTATACATATTCAGAAATTGCGTTCTATATGTTCGCGTTAAACGTTAGTAAATACTAATAGTGCCGTAAGTCATATCGAAAGCTTTTTATATTATTATTGGTATGTACATAGACAAGCGGATTACGAATATTTCACGTATAATTATTTACGAAAGAATATATACATATATATATATATATATATATATATATATTTAAATGTTTTATATTACAAAAGAATACGAATGACACGAGTCGTAGTATTTATATCGAATTTGTGTAAGCATTATAGACATGATTAAAGGTATTGGTCACATGTTATACTTTCACCGGTATCGCCGAGGAACCTTTATTGCTTATTGTGTACGCTATACAAACTACCGTCGATTTGAAATTTATCTACTCGAAATGATTCCAAGATCCCTTTGCGTACTTGACCTTTTAATAATTGTGCTATACGTGAAACACAATAATGTTATTAAACGCGTATTATTTCAAGCGTGATTGCGCCAAAAATAAACCGTAATATTTTATTTTATTTTGTACAAAACAATTGATGTCGTTATCGATACGAGACGCGTACGACGAAATAAACATATGTTTGGTAACTATGGACTTCCGTGATTGTTTTGTGTCGTATTGTGTTTTGAAGAGACGTTAGCAAATTTGCCACCACTCCTATACGCAGAAAGCATTAGCGAACATGGATGACCAGATAGTGCTAGAGTATTCATGCGGCATTTGTTTGAAGGCTTTTGCTCGTAGGATCAGTTTAACAAGACACATAAGAACGCATACTGGAGAAAAACCATATTCTTGCGATGTGTGCATGAGACGTTTTGCAGATAGAAGCAATCGAGTAAAACATTCGAGGCTTCACACTGGAGAGAAGCCGTACTCTTGTGAAGTTTGTTTGAAGTGTTTCGCAGACAGCAGCAACCTTAAGAAGCACAAGAG
>JAIPRN010003833.1:0-18607 GCA_025469175.1 Geopemphigus sp. TES_GeoC_2020 | reverse complement strand
TTACTCATCGATAGCGAATGGTCGCGCACGTGTTCGGTATTTTTCCAATATTCCCGTAAGAGCTGAAAATAATCGACGACCTATTTCCACCTCGTCCTTACTAATTTGTTTGTCGCACGCGAGGGCAAACGTCCGGATTCCGAGGATTTGAAATCTAAATGCTTAGGCTTAGACGCCCGCCAATGTTGTATAATAGATCCGATGTTTGTCGCGTTAATGGACTTTGCAGAAAAAACGCGCCGTTAGAGTTTCTTAATTCTACGTAACGATAATTCGGCCTATTCGTGTCCCGAATTCGGTCCCTAAATATTTTCGCGGAGGCGTGGGAACGTCCGCGCCGTGTCGTAAACAGGTGAGCGGTTGGGTCGAACGATGCGCGTAGCCCGTTATGCCGATTTGGGAACCACTTATTGTCGGCCATCGGACCCTTTTCTCGCGAAGCGTCCGCATAATAATAATAATAATAATGTTCACCGTCTCGGGGGACCCGCGTGCAATCGCGTCTGTTGTCGAAATCCGTTTTTTTCATACCCGGCTTAGGTAAAAAAAATAAAGACGATCTTCATTTTATATATATATATATACAAAAAAAATTGTATATGTAATTATTCTTTCTCTTCGTCTTTATCCCATACACATACACACACACACACACACACACACACACACACACACACACACATGCATGCAGTACAACAAGACGTCCAACCGTTTTTCGAATCGTTCAAATAATCCACTCGAACTTTTTTTTTTACACACTTACCACATATATTCAATGAGAACGCGCTAGCTGGCTGACGACGTATATATGTAGTTGTGTTCGAGTGCAACGGCGTGGGGCGTGTGTCGGTCGGCCGTCGGGCAATAAACGAGTGAGAGACGTTGGGGTATATGTTGTGTGTGTGTGTGTGTGTTTGTTATATGTATGCGCGAGGGATATATGCGTATTAATAGTAATAATGAAAACAGCAAGTACGAGAATCGTCGTCGTTGTCGGCGATGATATCGCATATATATATATATACTGTTTATCGGTGCAGGAGGTTGCCGGACTTGGGGACAAAAACGTGAGCTTCGAGTACACTACTCGAAATTGTCAAACAGCCCTTATACTACGCGCGCCTAGGGAAACATTGCGGTTACCACCTGTCTGCAGCGGCGACATGATGTTGCGCCCGACGTAAACGACAACCACCGACACGACTTGGGTGGTATATATAATATTGTGTGTACGACGTTATTATTATTATTATTATTATTATTATTATTATTATTATTATTATTATTATTCTTTTCATAGACGCGTGACACGCACTCGTACACGCTTATATGCGTGTGTTTGTGTACGGTGAAATTTTTCACAACAATATGTAGCCGTCGTGGTACGGCATTTTTTTTTTTTGTTATTGCGCGACTCGTCTTCAAACGGATTACGCGATCGTGACACATACGCACGGCACAATGCACGCAACCATTCTTCGTTGTTATTTTACCAAACATTATGACAATCTCAGACGTGGTTTGGCATGTACTCGACCAGATTACGACGACCACGGTGGCGTTGGGCCCGCGCGAACCTTTTCGCATTAAATTTCTAACGTAGCACAATATGATAATAAACTTTCAAGCGTGTAACAACGAAAAAAATGAAAGGTAATAATCATTTTTTTCGAATAATCCACTATTATTTGTATTCAATATATATATATATATATAATAACTTTACAATCTGTTGCGGGATGCCGATCGTTATTAGAGAAAATCTAAGTCAATTTCGTAAGAAAAGAAAAACTCGATTTCGATGCAACGATGAATTTTTAAAATATTAAATATTAAAAGGTATATAATTGTATTTTTTCGTTATTATTTTCTTAAAATATATAGGTAAAAATATAAGTACTCGTATGACGAATATTATACATATATAGGAACTTGTATAAACATCTTACCGATTAATTTAATAATCGAGTACGGTAAATTCTATCGATTTTAAATAGTGTTTATTTACTTTAATGGTTGTGAAAATAAAAAATTTATATGCCTTATTATTTTACAGTATAATATAATAAGAAAAGTTCTATGTTATTATTTTTCGAATTTGTTTTTAAATATTCCGAATATAGTATAAGTAATAAAAACGCGTTTAAGTGCGTTGTGTGCATAGTATATACGTATGTATACGTAGTCATTAGATCGGGAGTCTACGATATAAAACGTTTAAACGCTATTAGTATACTGCACTAGATATGAGTATATATATAAAACCTTTAATGTCGTAAATATTATTCGCTAGCATAAACGATGATTTGGAACGCGAGTAAACATACCGCACGTTTAGCAGATATTTATTTCTTAAACTCGCTCTGGTTTTATTATATAAGTATATCCGTCGCGATTTAGACTGTTTTCCGTTTGGTCGTCGAAAAATCTTCAACTCCTGTTTAAATTGACCGCGAAAACCTTCGATTTAAATACGAGTGAGAGGACGTAAAAATAGTGCCTCCATATGGTATAGTTATTTCCTAGACGAATTTCTATTGGATATACATATATCGTGAATATACCATTAAGTAAACATTATTTACGTTAATGATAAAAATACGTCGTATAATTGATATTTCGCACGCTAAAACAAGAAGTCTAGACTTTCTCGAGCCTAAAAAGGTTTCAAGGTTTTTATGTACATTCATATATGGATATTGGTTATATTGACTACGAATATTTACGAAGAAATAAATATTAGAGTTTACATATAAATATGAAAAAAAAAATTATATTAGATTGTGTATATCTATTAATATTCCATGTACTTATATTAACTATTATGTATATGTACTTAAATAGTAAATATTATATTAATATACAATATACACATTATACATATTTACTATACATATATAATGTATATACTACTTATAAAGTAAATAATACTAATAACAGTAATACATATTTACTATACGCATGCATACAGTAAATATTAAATGCATACAAGTATATTTACCGGGCGGGACATAAAGTTTTGATACCTATTATAATTCGTTTCATTTGGTTTATTATGACTTATGAGTCTACTAGATAATTTTCAGGTACTTAATACTTTATGTACGTAATCATTGAGAACTAAAAAATCTCGATGGTTAGATTAAAAATTGTTTAGACTATTATAATATTAAATATATTTAATACACCAAGACGAATACACCGATCGTTATTGTGATTATACGACTTAAGCTATAGCTGTTTTTTTATTCATCATCGAATAGGTCTTAGGATGATGATTGAGGGAAAATTACTCGATTAGTTACTTAATCGTTATAAAACAAGTAATAAAACATACAATATGTTATCTTACAAAACTTCTAAAAACCTGTGGTTACATAATATAGTTAAATAACTTAACATTGGTAATATGAACATAAATTGTGCAGTGTAAAGTTTAAAAAAAAGAATTAAATAACTTTTAACAACATATTGTCATAATGGAAAAATGTCCCCTAATATGCAGTCTCAAGTATTACTATTATTAAAAAAATTGCTGACAAATATTTTATTGAATGTCGAAAACTATCACGAATATAATCTGCTATTGTGTTCAAGTCAATGGGTTTCTTATGTGTTGCCTCCATATTATTTTATATATTTTACATATTATTTTATAGTTTACGTACAAGACCAATTTATCATTAAGTTTCACCACTGTATTCAATATATATATATATATACAGCAAATTTATAAAATTAAATATTTAAAGTGTCTTTAAAGAATTTTAGAGTAGAAAACACTTAATTTGAGTGAAAAATGAAAATATTGGCAACATATAATTTCATTAGTTTTTTATGTTTATTTTTTGTTATAGAATACAAATAACAAATAATTGAATTACGATTACTAGATACAAGAATTACTTTTAATCGTTTGATAAATCAAAAAATTGTACTTTAATTGTTAAAAAAAGCGTTAAATTGTTATTAATATCCAATATTATTATAATTATTTACTATAGCGTTGGGGAATAATATTTATTATTCGTTATTCATATTATAGTATATAAGTAGGTATGAAAAGCAATAATAATGGAAGATAAGTAACATTTAATCGTTACTTATAATTTACCTAACGTGAATATTAATTCTGTATAAATAAAAATGTTCTTATTGACCATAATTATTGACAATAATTTTATTATTATTCATTCTTGTTAAAAATAACTAACGATTGTATTAAAATATTTTAAACGTCTATGTGTTAATTAATGCTCAATAATTACATATAATAACGTAGTTAATAATAATGATTATAATACCTATAATAACGACTGTAATACAAAGTTATATATTTGACCATCATTGTTGGGGTAAATGAATATTTTTTGAGTCCCTTAAAATATTAAATATAAACTTGTATTTTTAATATATGCATATTATACATAGTTTACTGTTACCGTGAAATAAATACGTGTAACATCAAGTCATACTGTAATAATAGTTAGATCAACGGAGTCTTTTTTTGTATTTTATCGTCGCCTGGGAACAATGTAATTTTCGTATTGTACTATGAACTTTAATCTTATCTTAAATTACGTCATACCCTAACGTTTGTTAAAAGGTGAGACATTACGACAATCTAAATCGTATGCAGTGGTTCGTTTCACGAGTCAATAACTGTTAATAATAAATGTCGTATATTTTGTTTTTACTAAAACTTAATTTGTTAATTATAACGTATTACGAAAATGTATGTATCGGTGCACGTTATAATGTAATATAATACGTAAATAAATTATTAATACGTATATTTACCTACGAATATATAGTCTTTAGAAATCGTGTATGTGTACGATATACCAAGAATATTTAGAATTGGATCTCACAAGGTTCTTAGACCACCTTGTTATTTATTCGTAATTTATTGTAAATGTGTATATATATATATTATTTGACGCGTTAAGTTAAAATACGTATAACGTATAAATATATATGTACAACTTTTACCCTATGTCAAAAAATCTTATCGCGGGTTTTTTTTTATCAACAATACTCCTATTTCGTCGACCAAAAAATCAAAAAATCAGTCACCCCGAGAGCAAAGTCCTACAAACAATTACTACTGTACCGTGTTCTGTACTCTTCGCTAATATAACGAAAGTTGTTTGAATAGTAAAATGTCACGGCGTTTCGGATCATAAATTTCTCTTCAATGCATACGTACGTCTGCTTGAAAATAATCTATATCGACCCTTAACCTCCCTCCAAAAGAAAAAACTAATAATCTTAAATTCGCGACGCCTCGGTGCGCACCAGCATACTTCTATGTATGTATACATAATAATATATGGGTCGTATATTTGTTAAGCCGTGTTAAGCTTGATAAAGACGCTGCGGTTCCGCACGATCTAATCGACAAGGATTCGGGTGGATTGCCATGCAGCGTTTTTCGTACAAAATTCAATTCGACTGGTCAACGGTTTTCGAGAAAACCGGCGGTGGTAGCGGCCCGGCCGTGTCCAAACACGAGTTCAACGGATTAGTCGCCCGAAGTGCACGACGTGAGTTTACTACGTATATCATATACATTTTATTACGTTGGTCCACCACCGTAAACCACCGCGGCCGACTAGTAATTATTATCGTTCGCCGTATGACCGCCGTTCAAATTGATTAAATATCCCCGATATCGGAATAAATCGTCGTAATTTCTTCGTGTATCGTCCGTAGTAATACGTGTAAATATATTACACGCACGTTTAGTATATATTAGAGTGAAACGAATGGAAACATCGTGTAATATCATTCGATCGACTGGCAAGAATATCGACAGAAATATTTTGATAATAATTGAACGATGACTACGTGAGCGTTGGAAATCGAATTAAATTTGAATATGTACGAATTACGTACGTATTGTAATGTCGTATAATTTAGCGTAGCGCACGCACGGTAGATTAACGCCAGGGAAAACCTACGTGAAAAAACAACAACAAATCCGCGCACTTTCGACGGTGCGAGAATGGGATAGAGAAGGAGGGGAGCAGAAAAAATCAAAACACGTTAAATTGGATTCGACAAAACGTTATTACAATACCGACCGATGATGTGTACCGTGCGTTTGTTGCCATTTATTTACGGCCTTTTATATGGTCTTTGACCGGCGATTTAGCGCACCCACCCGTTTGACAGTGATCCCGTTGCCATTGTTCCGCGGACGACATATACAATTGATTATTAACTGTTGTTTTCCCCTTATATATATATCGTAGTCGTCGTAACATTCGCCGTAACCATCGTAGGCCGTAGTCGTCGTCACTGCTGCCGCCGCCACCACGTCCTTCGTGATGTATATTATCGACTAATCCTCTGACACCACCATCGCCGCCGGGCCACGCCGACACCCGCGGCCAAATAGATTTGTCGTCCGCGCGCCTGGTTATTGTTCCAAACAATCTACGAATAATCTGTCCACCGCCGCCCCGTTTTTATTGTACGCTCTCTATTAGCCGCTCGGGTCGTCGTCGTTTTCCCCTAAATAATAAGCCGCCCCATAACCAGTGCAAAACATATTCGTTACGCATGGGACTACTACACATACATACACGAAAGTATATATATATATATATATATATATATATTTATATTTATATTTATATACACTGTTGTCGCGGCTGCAACCGTTAATCACTATTATTCAATCGTCACTTTATCGCGGGCGTTTCCGATTAAACGTCGTGTATATTATACGCATACACACACAAACGACGCCCCCTCTCATTCATCTCTTTGGCGATAGTAACAAATATACCGCGCACCAGTCGCGAATTTCGTACATATATAATTATTTATAACGAGCACGAAAATTACGTCACGATTCGCGATTACACGACTTAGTGAATGGACGCATACACACACACATATATATATATTCTCACCCGTTGGTTATATACGTAAAATTGACGATATTATTGCGTACACTGTGTTAAAATATACGTGTCGTTCTTGAAGACTATACACGCACACCGTACACTTGCCATCAGATTGTCAGAATATTTATATATATATATATATATATATATATATAATAAACACGATACCGAAACGTTCGTTTTATGATATACCCACCGTCAATGAGTGTTGCTATCGTTTAGCGCCTTCTTACCGAACAGGTGCAGATGGCTCACTCCCTTCCACACGGGACTTGACGGTCCGGTCGTATTGCCGGTGTAATACCATTTAACCGCCTTTTTCGGTATCGCGCCGTCTCGTGAACGACGCACCATCGTCGTCGTTCCGTCGCCGCCGTCGCCACTATGCGCACATAAGAGTCCCGCCGAGTCAAACGAACGGGCGGTGGCGGGCGCGTACCTATACCGTCATAAAATTCATTCACACATCAATAAAACCACCCGATATAAGTTGCGGCTTACCGCACGCAGCCATACACTCTAATTGCAGCGTTCGTGTGTTTGTATATTATGATTTTCGGTTTCATACATACGTCATATATAGGTATATTACGTTCGTCGGCGGCGGTGTGTGGTCTTAGAACACGCGCCGCATCATAAAACCGTTGGTATATATATATATATATATATATATATATATACACGTACGGATATATAGCTGCTGTACGGACGACGTAGGGTGTAAATTAAATACGAAATATATATAAATAATAAAAATATGTCGAGCTTAAGGTATGTATTCACCAACATTCGTCGGTACTGCAACACATTTGCAGTTATCGCGATTTCGCCGTGTATGGTACACTTTTGTTGGCCACATTTACTTACTGATCTGCGCGTATTGCTTGTACTGTCGGCAAGTATATACCTACGCAGTTTCTAACGGCAGAATATTAACCCCGACATCTATAGGCATATATATATAATAGACAACCGTTTACACACGCGAGAGAATATAATATTTTATAAGGTCGTCGTGTTTCGCGTTTTCCCCTTGCGTATCTTCTTGTTAACGCCACGCGAGGGGCTGTTTGTGCAGCGGTGTGCAGTATTTACACTCGAGCCCTTTCCAAAATCCTTTACGGCAAAGGCTTTTACTAAGCGGCAAAGAGCGACCGTGTCGTATTCGCATGCATGGTACGTCGGCGAGATCGTGAAATATATATATATATATATATATATATATATATATATATATACACCAATATACCATATATTTAAGACGTTTTGGACCCATAGTACTTTTGTGCCAAGTTCCTACACCCTCGTCATTTCTATGAATATAATGCGAATAAGTATGTATTAATATAAGGGAATAATATTCGAACTTTTTTTTTTAAATAGTAATAATTTAGAAACGTTCGGTGTTGTGCGTAATATAATTAAAATGATATTCGCTGGTCGTATTAAAACGATTATTACAAAAGACATAGGTAATAGGTTTTTTATCGATTTAAAATTTAATACTTTACGATTTTAATCGTTTAATAGTTGCTAAATTGAACTTTGAATATAAATAACGCGCATTAAGTATTAAATGTATATTAGTGACTACAAATACTCTCATGTATAAAGGCGATTTATATTAAATTGTTATTGTTGTTATTTGTTTTACCGAGTCAACGAATTGTATACACGAAATTAAATTTTTAAACAATATTAAATAAAAACAGTCTCGTCCAGGACACGACCTCGGGGTATAAGAATGCGATGATAGAATATGTACTTAACTCTGTGTATAATACGATTTGTAAACAATTATGTTATGTATTGTATCGTTGGGAACATCAAATAAATAAACAAATGTACCATTAACGACGGACTACGGGGGTGAGAGGGGGGCTGGGAGGAGAGTATCGAAAAAATCTATCGCCGCGGCCGATCGTTACGTAAACCATGGGCGTCTTCTATCCCACGCCCCCGCGTGAAATATATAACGTTCTGCGTGCACAATTGTCCACAACAACTGTGTATATATTTACGAATTCGTTCGTCCGTTGCCGCGTAATATATATATATATATATATCGTTAAAGTATTATATTGTGATGTGTTATGACGTATACAACGTACGTCTCAACACGTGGAATCCATCGAGATAAATACAAATCGCGTGTAAATCGAACGAATACCGCACGACGATATTATATTTCGTTTCAAATTCGTTTCGACGAAGAGATGAGGACGGGAGTTAATATCGCTGCAAAATATATATATCGTATAAAATGAAATACATAATGCATACGTTCAGTAAATGTAGTTAAGCAGACGGTCGCAGTTTATTATTGTACACGTACGCGTGCACGATAAAACAAAGCAACCCCGCAGGCAACGTTTAGGTGGGGATGAAAGCGTTTTCGTACGCGAACCATCGTCGCCGTCCTCGAGCGATGACGGTGGTAGCGGCAGAAGCTTAAAACGAGCGCGTAGATCGCCGCCAACACCGCTCGCGAGTACGATACGCGACGGCGGGCCGCCAGATGGCGGCGACCCGTCTCTCCTCCTCGCCAAAAGCGTCGGTGGCGGCGGCAGCAGGTACCCCGCATGCGGGGACTTTATATACGCGCCCGTGTGTGTATGTATATATATGTACTCATACCCCTTAAACACCATCGGCACCGGCACACACGCACACATTGTGTATTCGTTATTACCCTCCCCATCGTCAGTCCCTCCACACCGAAAATCCCTTTAAACTGCTGTTTATTGAGTTTTCCCGCCTCCGCCGGCCGTGCGCACGCGGCCAGCAGCACCGCTTTACGCCCGCCACGTTACAGCGTCATAGCGCGTCGACAACCGCGCCTGTCAATCAACCGCCGCCGCCACCGACGCTAAAACGGCCCTGCCGGCTTATTAACAACATGTTTTGTAGTCGACGGCGTATAACAATAAAACGTTTAATTACACACGCGCTCGCGCCGGCGTGCACATGTCCACGTCTACGACTACGCACCTATACGAATATAAACATGCATAATATATATATATAATTTATTATACGTACGATGTACTATAATACCGAAATTATATAATATACACATATATATCAGCGAAAAAATACGTGAACTATATTTATTATTATTATATATTCGCGCGCTCGTTTAAATAACGGGATTTATTGCTTCTATACTAAATGCACGTAGTAACTACCGGGGAAACCAATGAGCCTGGCTCGGAGTACTTCAAAACACGAAACGAAACGTACGATTAAATAAATTCTTTTACGAGTTCACGAAATTGAATTTTATTATAACCGTTTGAACGTAAATTATCCGTAGCTGCCGGAACCATCCATGGTCCTAATCGAACGTTTCCGATTAGAAAGTTAATTTCTGTCTGGCTAAATTGTTTTCTCGACGTCGAAAACAAAAATCTGTTTTAAAAATCGTTTTAATCAAACCCTATCGAAGTCGTTTTGAAAATAGTAAAGACATTACGACATTGTTTTCTTAATAATATAATGGTATATACATTAATGGCGATAATATATTTGTATACCCGTTTTGGGTTTGCACACTATACAATAAAAACCGATTGTAAAGTTGTAATTTAGTTTGTACGAGTCGTTGAGCGACCTGTCAAGATGTTCTTGATTTTTCGATTATTTCAGTTCTTATTCGATAACGTTTTTCTTTTAGTATAATATCGTCTTCAGCTATAGATATCGGCTGTATGTTAGCAGATCGGAAAAGTCCTTAGTCGACCTCGATCGTCTGCGTATCGATAATTGAAATCCTGTCGCGCTACCGCCGGTTACGTTTACACAATTATTTTTCTCTGAAAAAAAAACTGGTGGCAGAAATTCATTTCACAGCAAACCGTTCAGCAATATATATATATATATATTTACACGGTTTTTTTTTATTTATTTTTTTATCGTTGTATAACCGAAAGGGGGGAGTAACGAATTTCGCAGAGGCCACGCGCACAGTAATAATAATGACGACGACGGTTAAACGACTGTAATCCTCTACGCAACGGTTGGAGGCGCGTGCGCGGTTGTCGGTCGACGTGCAGGCCGTGGACAATCATGCGATCACGTTAAAACAACACCAAAGCACGGTGTGAGGTGGCGGAAACGACAGCGATGACGAGAAGAATCCCGGATGTAATTGAAAAAAGTCCCGGCCACACACACTATGTATATAACCCTTTTTTATCCTATTTCGATGATCTGTTGCTAGCTGCTGTAGCAATCTCGTTAAACAAATATACGCGGCCCTGGGAGGTGGTGAGGAGGGGCAGTCGAGTAACGGCGTACGAAATAATAAAAGTTGTTGATAGCGCGTCGTTGTGTCATACGTGTAAAAAACGAATTACGCGTTTTGTATATCCGATTGATGAAACGAAACGTCTTTAGGTATCAAATAACTCATTAATAATAATGCAGCTTTATGGAAAATCAGTGCGTTTGGTAGATAAACGAGTAAAAAATGCCCGTGACCGTTCTAATAAAAATTTCACATTCCAAAGTTCGTTAACTACGTTTATTATTTGGTATTTGTATATTTCCAGCAGTCGGCGCGATCTTATTTCAGAAGAACCCCGGAACTACCAAGTTCCCACGTACCTCGTACATATTTTTGTACTTATTTAAATTTCGTTAAGCTGATCGGTTTCAGAAATATTAGATACAGGTATCACAACGCACAAATAATATCGAGTACACATCACGGCGGGAATTGTTCGTCGTCGATTTATCGCATACGGGATTTGTAAACGAAACATGTATATATGTATTGGTGGTGGAATAAGAGTAGTACTCGAAAATACGTTTTTCTGTATCCCAACACGCATACAATATAATTTTCCTTGTATAATAGATCGAGTCAGTTCTAATGTTCGTAGATCACTGAGCACTTTTTTCCAAGGAGTCGACGAGGTCTTCGACGATTACATTTCCAAGCTGCGGACATAAACTGTTTTCAGTTATCGTTTAGCTCGTATGTAAATATATTACGTAATAGCCCGCGTTAACGGATTTTGTACAATATATGTAGTGCGATATCTTAATTATTTACAAGTATACATATGTGTGTATAGGAAAATATTAGTAACGAAGGGATCGCAAAATCGCTTTATATACATTTGATGTATTATTACATCGTCGGATGTGTGCTTACCGGTTAGATGCATTGAACTAACGTCGAGAAAAACCATGGACGTCGAATATTTGGGGGAAGGGGGTGCGTACGATACAAGAGAAGATATACACAAAAAGGGGACGAGACGTGCAGCGACATACCCGTCGCTACTAGCTAGTGCGGTAGCGGTGAAGTTTTAGACTTTGGAGAGCTTTTTTACCAACTTCCACGGGACCATATAACACTCGTCGTTGTCGTCGTCATCGTCAACGTGTACACAGCTCCATATCTTGGCACCGAAACGAACGTAATATTTACGGCGGCGGTTTTATCTCACGCCGACTGGGGAATTTCTCTCGGCGAGCGTGTTCAGATACGAAACGCAAATATACGAATACCGTGTGAACGACGACGAAACACCAAGCACATTGTACCCGTGCGAGTGTTCGTATATATACATATATATATATATATATGTATATGTATATATATACTAGCCTATAAAATATGTGTATTATTATTATGCGACGTATTGTATGTACGCTTATTATTTTGTTATTGTATTATTACGTCTGAACTATCACGCCGTAAACGTATATACGCGCGTGTGTCTCGACTTTTCGTCATCACCGTACGAACTATATTATTATTTAATACCTATGGACGAGGGATGAAGATTGACCGTGCGTCGTCAATGGAGGCGGTGGGAAAGCTTCCGTCCAAGAAAGGGAATTATTCTGGCGCGTCCGCCGTTATTCAGATACACACAGATATACACGCACCGTACTCCGATATGTATACATAGGAGTGGCCGCCGCGCAGACCTCACACAGGGCCGCCGCCGTTTTGTCAACAACTTGACTGTAGCGGCGGTTATGTTATAATGGTGTCGTCGTCACCGCCACCGCCGCCGTCGTCGTACCTACATTATATATATATATATATATATACGTACAGGCACTAATATAATAATAGTTTCGAAAAAAAAATCTACCGGCAAACAGGAAATGTTATGATCACACGGCGAACAAACAAAATGCGTCGTCGTAGTATCGGCGTGGCGGCATTGGTCGGTATACACGGCCGACGGGATGTAGCGGGGTGTGGTACGCGATGGCCGATGGGATGGGATGGGTTTTTGAAACAGGTGACGGCGGCAACGGCGGGTAAAGACAAAAAGAAAAGAGATTGTCAGCGGCGGCCCAGGTAATAATACGCACGCACGCGCGCACGCATGCTCAGCGCGCACGCACACCACTCACTCTCGCACTCGTCATCGTTTTTATATATATATCGTATAATATACACTACGCACACACGTTGTTGTTGTTCAAACAATTCGTGGAAAAAAAACGTGCGGAGGAAAACAGGGTTGGGTTAAATGGGTAGATAAATAATAATAAACTGCACTGTCGTCGTCGTCGTCGTCGTTTCCGTGCAGGCCGACGATGACGAAGAGCGAAGACCGTGCGACTCGCCGGTGTTAGGTATATACCTACCTGTCACTATCGTTCACGTATATATGTATATATGTATATACACGAACGCGTTTGCTGTCTTGTGCGTGCTAGTGCGTGTGTCCATATGTATGTGTGTACTACATGGACACGAAATCATAGATGTTGTATATGCGCGCTTACGTATGTATGAGCGGTGTATGTGCGTGCGTGTGTCCGTGTGAATTTATATTATACAGTCGTTATACGTTCTATGCTCGAGAATATAGTATTTTTTTCAGGGACGTGTGCGTCGTGTGCGTTACGTATGATTATGTGTGTAAAATAACGACGAGCGGTATAAGCCCGCTGAAAAGAGACACATGCGATGATGACGGTGGCGGTTAAAAAAATAATAATAAACCATTGCCGCCACCGTTGGAGGCCACTCGAAATATCTGGTTGTTGCGAGGGTGGTGGTGGTCACCCTTAGAACAAACGCCACTGTATTGTGTGTGTATGTGTGTGTGTGTATGTGTAATAATAATAATAAAAGAACGATATTTAGGGTATGTGACTATACATAAGTGTGTGTGTGTGTGTGTGTGTATGCATGTATTATACGACAAATACGCGCAGTGGTATTTATTGTTTTTACGCTCCGTCGTGTTGACCGACTAGTGTATATAGAGGTTATGTTCGTTGCTGTACACAAAGGGAGAAAAATGGCATATACGACAACGGCGCGTCTTATTCACGGCCGTGTCACCAACGATAATATTTTCCTTATTAATGCTAGTTTTCTTTCCTTTTGTGTATATATGTACTAAATATATATAGGTTAACATAATATGTATAGGAGAGAAAAATGTTAATATATAAACTTGAGGTATATATTAAAACTACTTATATAGGACTATATAAATACATATCGTAATGTACAACAGTGGACAATGCTGTGTTGAAATATATGTCTGAAAAGGTTTGTGAGTAAGCACGATGGTAAGTAATATTAAGAAAAAAAACCGAAAATTCTGTATGCGAGTGTGTACGCAGAAACGTTCGATGTAGTAAGGCAGAAGTAAAATTTTATGACATACATTTGTATAATATAATACCAATCCCTATATTTTCATTCATTGGGTATTTCTTAATATAAGAATTGAATAAAATACACCGTATCGACGATTTTGTATTATTTCATTGTCAAGCATGCTCGATTAATCAGAGTCGACCAAATTATTTTATTAATTTTTAACTAAATTTGATTCTAAATGATTTTTACGGTGTTTAAACGCTACTATGGTTTAATACATAGGATATGGACGAGGTAATATTGTATTTTATAATGACGTAAATTACAAACCGTGATTAATATTTTCTGAAACTAAGTAATGGTTTTATTTTGCCCTGTTTTTTCAAGCTTTAAATAATTAAATATTTTATGCAAGTAAAAATGTACTTTGTTCATAAACAATTAAATCGTATTTCGTTAATTCGGTTTTAAAGTTTAATATGAAATTATCAAGCAGAGTACACAACTAATATCATAAATAAATAGCATCAGCTTCCTTATGTTAGCGTTATATACACTAATACTCGATTGCGATTGTATGTTAACATTGAGCACAAACACAAATTTGCAGCCCAAATACTCAAACACGTAACTACGGTCTTCCGCTGCCACGGACCTTTGGACGTGGGGACGACTTGACACGTCGTTGACTTTTTAATTTTTTCATAATTGTTGCGAGTCACGATGATTCCGTTGTTCGTATTGCTCGGACACCGGCGGCCCATATGCCGCAGTGACGGAGGTAGAAGTGACGAGGTGAACGGTTGTAGCGGTAACGGTTCCGGTCAATGGTCACGCACTCACACGCACGTACGCACACACACACACACATACGATCATACACTTAAACGCATAAACGCAAGCGCGACACACGTCATTTGACTACGAATATTATATGTGCGCGCGAATATGCCGTTAAGCACCTGCTGACCCCCCTTCATTCTCCCCACAAAACAATATCGCACACGATAACTGCGACTTTTAATTATTTCATAAACTCGAATATTACAATAATTATTATTATTACAAATCACGCTGTTGTTTGTACGAGCATCTGTTATAGGCGCATATTATCACGAAAAAAGAAGGATGATGAATAGTTTTGTGTACGTGTGCTAGATAGATGGATTATGAATATTATTTGACTGCGGCGTACCGCCTCAAATTAATATTATAGTTGAGTTAATCGGTATTTGCGTTTCAAGTTAATATGCAAAACTTTTTCGTTATATTTCTTCGTGTAGTGTTCATTGTTTTGTCTCTAGGTGACTGATATTTCGGAAACGAGCCGAAAATTTGAATAATTTTGAAATCATAAACAGAAACGTTCAAAACGCTTTTCGTATTGTGTAATTTTTTATTGTATTTTATTTTATTTTAATTGTCAATATATATATATATATATTTCGATATTGAAGTATGAATCAAATTTATAAAATGGTGATTTTTAATTTTAAAATTAATAATTAAATTACAATATATATATTACACGTACAATTTAAGCGGTTTCATTCAGTCAATTATCTATTTCAAATTTTGGTATTGTTATCGACGTTATTTTCGTTATGCGAAAAAACACGAGATTATTGACAAACTAATAACGAATTATGTTAAATTTCTCGTATTTTTGAAAGAAAACCAAATATTACTCAACAGTTTGTTAACATTATATTGTATAGCGTGCTTTGTATTTCTTATACATTAAAATTTATATAGTATCTATTCACTTGTATTATCTAATTTTTATTGAATCTTTGTTTATTATTATTATTATTATTATAGGCATACAGTGAATGTATTCATAAAAAAAGATATACAAATGTATTATTATTTTAAATTAAATGGGAATTATTACTAACTAGTAAATGCTAATATTAAAATTAAAATCGTGATGGTGATATTAGTATATTTTATTATGTGTTGTGGCATAGAATGAGAAAAATAAAGCGAAATTCAATAATATAATATGTAAGTTGCATTTATACATAAAAGTCATACTTAGAAATTATGTACTTTTATTAAATTTTAGTATACTTACGATTAAATATATGCGTGTTAAATACTGGCATGTGTTATTATAATCATTTCGCGATTGTATAGATGAATTTTTGCACACATAAAACCAAAGTTGCAGTTCACCCGTACAAATACAAAACATGATCGTGCGAGTAGTTTAAACATCGACTAATTTCAACAACATTTTTCGTTATCCAAAGAACACGAGACACGTCGTCGAGCAATTTATTGATTTGTTATTGTTTAAATATTCCTTTATTAATTCGCTCTCGTAATTTATACCTATCATTCATTCAGTCTCTAACCTTTTACCGTATAAAATACAATAATATATTATGGGTTTTTTTTCAAAAAAATACGAAATCGGATATAGGAATTTGCGAAGTTTTATTTTACTTTTTATTATATATTAACGCGCGTTTATATATACCTATAGGTTAGGTAATACGTACACGCGGGGACGACGATAGTTTTTCCCTTCCATACGTCCATCGATCCTTTTAATAACGAATCTCGGGTTGTGCAACCGCACTCGGTATATTATGTTCGCCGCCGAATATATTTATTTATTGTCGCCCTAAAATCACTCAAATCGCGCATTATATATATATATAATATATGTACGGTGTAATCGTATACTTCGACGTTCCAGAGAACGAGCTATATGTATATATGTAACGTTCGGCGCGAGTCAAGCGCGTTTCCTCGATATAATATCGTACGGCGACGATTCGTTGGGATTTGAACGTTTCTCACGTCCCCGGCCTTGGAAAAAGCTAGCGTGTCGTCGCCGGGGCCTGTTGCGAATTCCCTGGGCGCGGTCGCCAAAGCGCGCGCGTTATTGTACGCGCGGCCGCCACGTGTACGAAGCGGAGCGGCGACGAGGGACGGACGTTATTCGTAGCGGCGATCGACGGGGTCGCCCCCCTTCCACCACCTACCCATTCAGTGAGCGTGAGCGCGCGCGCGCCAGTTGAAAATCTCGGGCGGCCGCCGTCGACGATAATGATTAGCGGCGCGTAAACGGCGGGTATATTATACGAGTGAGTGAGTGCGCCCGCGCGTGTTGGCTGTGGCGGTATTATTATTATTATTATTATTTTGATCTCTCCAATCTGTTCCGCCGGGCCGGTTGTGTGCTGGGGACCGGTGGGTCGGTGATGAATTAATTATTATCGTCGGCGCGGCCAGCTATATCCCGCCGATGCCGCGGGCTATATATACATATATATATATATATATACACAAGGCGTACTCGACCGGGACCCGGCGGCCGTTTCGGGTGGGCGCGGCATGCGGCGATGTCCTTTCCGCGCCGTCGTTCCCCCTGTAGCCGGCGCACAGATTGCGATGATGGATCCCCCTAGAGACCGTCTTCGCCGCCGTTACGCGGTCGCCATCGACGAACGATGCGCGCGCGTTACGCGATATAATAATAATAATAATAAATCACCGCTGCCGCCTCCCGTTTTCACGTTCTACGAAGACGATATACCAATTACCGTTAATTTCTATCGGGCGTGTGCGCACCCGGCACCGGTCGCCGACCGTTGTTGTACGACCGCGTCCCACCCCTCCCCTATCGCATCGTCCGAGAATCATATTGGCCTGCGCGTCTTACGCCAAACGTTATATCGCTCGGCGGCAGCAGCGTGTTTCAGACACCCGTACTTGTATATTTACGGCGCTCCACTATATCGGTAATTTACGTTCAATTAGCCCCGTAATATACACGTTGATAACGTTGGCGTTACGTATAAATATATATCGCAACGACGGGGTATTCTTTGCGTGTGAGTAGGAATCACCGGCACTTTTTCCGGAAATGCCGATTATACGTATAAATTACACGTACTGGAGTACCGAAATTATTCGAGCGTTTATTGTTACGCGTATGAAAAGTGCGTGTATTTTTTTACTTTTTTATTGGAGACATTTCCGATATATTCCCGTTACATTTCGATTATTGCGAAACGCCGAATTTTTATGGACAACTAACCGACGGTCACTGATTGTCGATAATCGTCGTTTTTTTTTATAA
>JAIPRN010003832.1:0-18609 GCA_025469175.1 Geopemphigus sp. TES_GeoC_2020 | reverse complement strand
AATAAAAATTTAATATTGTTTGAATTACAGTATAAGTGTTATACTGTATAACTTATGTAATACTTTTTGCATTATACCAATGCATCGCTTTACAGGTGTATTTTGCTAATATACGGGATTGGATCTTAAATATGTAATTCCTTGAGCCGCAAAAATCGTAGGAACACTACGTATTCCGCATGTCTATTCGTTGTTCCCACGATGTCTTAACGATTTTTCCTTCGACGTTCTATGCTCCGAAAGAGCTGGCGCGAAGACCAATAATAATAAATTATTGGGTTTCAGAATATGACGTATTTTAAATGAAAAACAGGTGCAACGCGATTTCAATGTGTATTGTTTACAATCAGTGGCGGCATATATACGTTATTATGCTGATGGTGATCATCAAGGTTACGCCTTGCAAATTTGAGCGGCTTCCGGTCGTCTTAGGCAATGGTACGTAGATAAATAATAATAATAGTCAATTTTTAATAACGATACGCTGTTATGGATAACAATATCGATGTTGATGAGTGCGTCGTGGAATATACAGACGAGTAAACAATTTTTTATATTTTTTGCTCTGGATAGTGTACATTGAACAATATTATATAACGCGGTTATATTTAATTGAGTAAATGCAAAATATTACTTCGCATATAAAAACTAACTTTACTTAAAGTTTTTAGTATCGCTACTGAAGTATGATTATCTTACAGCTTTCACTAGTTGTGCTCCAGCCGTTACGATACTTGGGCAGATAAAGAAACCGCCATCGGTTGTAATTCCGGTAGTCGGTTGAGATTTGGTAGTGAGTTCGTTCAATAGCACACCAGTCGTTAGGGACAAAATAAAGTTAATCAGTAGAGTAGATTATTAGAATATATATATATTAGGTTTTACAGTCATATTAGACTACTTGTTAGTGCTTCGACAATCGTGGACAATCGTGTTGCGGTGTGATGACGGCAGTCAGTTACTTATAAATACTAGATACTTATAAATTTTGCAATAGTAAATTTGGCTGGAATTCCACAATTTTGGACTACAATCCAAAGGTACGACAACAGGCAGAGATTTTCTTAAATAGCAATTATATAATACTATTTCGCAAAAGATTATAACATACTTAATATTATTTCACAAGAAATCATAACATACACAATACTATTATTCAAAGGTTCATAACAGAATTATGTATAAATTTCGTAATAGTTATTTTTTTTGTTATTTAATTCCTGGGACAAATAATATTTATATATAAATATATGAATATTTCGTAGATTTTATGTGCTTCAATTATTATAGCTTTATAACTCATATAGTCACAACATTTCTTAATGAATTGTACCGGCTCGAATAACAGTTTGTTTGTGAATTTTGAAGGACTTTATTACATTTTATTCGGTTAGGCAAATTACTTACCTTTTATAGCTTTTAAATAACGTAATAATATATTTTTAATATTTATTAAAAATAACCAAATGAAATATAAAATCACTACTTAACCAAATATATTATTTAATAATACGTATGTTAAAATTATAAAAGATGTTCATTTTGATGTTACACATGTAATATTATTAAAATGATTATAAGAAAAAGTAAAAAAATAAATAACCAAAAAAATTATGAAATTTTTATTATAAAATATGATAGACATTGTGTTAACAAATATCAGTATTTTGAAAATGATACTCATTATCAAATATAATATTAAGTATAAATTCCTGTTACAGTAACATTGACTATCAATTGATTTATTTTTGGGATATATGGAATTAATATCGGAATTCCTGAATAACGGTTATTGTGGCATATTTAATTTAAAAAGTATAAAAGTAAAAATGTATTTCGTTGGAAAATTATGAAACAAAAATTCTAAACACTTTATAATTTGTTTCAGATTGTATAAATTATAATAAAATTCATTAAATTAATGATAAATAAAAATTAACACTAGTATAAAATTTCGTCAATTAATTAAAAAAATGTACAGATATTTTGTATGTGAAATTAAAATCCTTTTAAATTATAAATCAGTGAAAAATCATAACCATAAATACACCAAAAATAAGCGCAACAGAGGATTGAGGTAACATTAAGTACTCGATTACGGTGTCTGGGTAAGTAAAACATCGTTTATCCCCGGCCTATGCACTTCTTAACATAAATAAATTTACAAAAAATGTATGTTATTATCTAACTGAAAAACATATACACTATAACACCGATTATTTTTGTATAAGCAGATGTATCTATATTTTATAAACAATCACATCCTATATCTATAAAACATAGAGTGTAAACATATACTTATAACAAAATATATATAAAAGTAATTATCAAGAGTAAAGAGAAATAATAGTAAGGAAATTAACAATATACAGTTAATATGATTTTGTGCTACAATCCAATAATTTCTGTATTATATATTGATTTTTGGTATATTTTTATATAAATATAGTTATATATATATATGTTAATAATCGGACCACTATTACACGAATCGCAACCACTCTGTCTTACATTAAAAATATTGAATTTATGACTAAGTATACAATTTTATCATCATATATTAAGTTTTTAATTTATTGATGATACATTATATATATATCAATCACAAGTGCAAATAACATACCTTTATCTGCAAAATGGCACAAAATTAAATACATAAAATAAATTCAAATGATGTTAGAAAATAATTTACCCAAAACCCTTTGTTAACTCATTAAATTCATAATTAGTCGAGAATTCTTTACTTAAAAAATATTATTTGTATTCAATTTGTATTCATCTTAGTTATGGTATTTTCACTTTGTTAGCGCGGCAGTGTATTCTATCGGACTGTGTCCTATACACAAGCCTGTACAGATAGTCGTTACAAATATACTTTTAGTCATAAGTTAAAAGAGTTATAAAATACACATAAAAATAAAATAACATACCTTCATATTTAAGATGACAAAAAATAAATACATAAAATAAATTCTAATGATATTAGACAATAATTCCCCCGACATACTTTGTTAACTTATTAAACTCAAAATTAGTCGGTAATACTTTATATAATAGATATTAATTGTATACAAATTTTATTTATATGCTAAAGGTCATTAAACTTAATAAAAAGTAATTAAATTAGGTTGTTGAATAATGTCTGAAAACTAGAGATGTTTATCTGAATAATTAGTACAAATTATTATAAAAAAAACCTATAATAATAAATTGAATAACCACTCAAAAAACAAGTTTTAAGATTCTAAGATCAATTATGTAATATCATTTTGATTAAAAATTAAATTAAGAACATTAATGTAAATGAATTGTTTAATCCTCGATGTTATAGAGAACTCAAATCAGTAATACTTTATTATTGGAAATTATGATATAATTTATTTTATTAGAATGCCTTAATATAATAATGTATATCGTCAGACAACATTGTCAAGGATTACAAATATTGAATGATCATAATGATCTGGAGGATTATGAATAATACCACATTTTTGTTTTTCCAATGTTTTATTAATTAAAAACAACCTTATATCAATGGAGAGTGCAAATTACTTACTTTTTACAACTTTTAATTAACGTAAAATATTATTATAATATTTATTAAAAATAACAAACTGAAATGAGAAATAATAGTTAGGATATATACAATATACAGTTCATTAGATTTTGTGCTACAATCCAATAATTTCTGAAATAAGTATTTATTTTTGGTATATTTTAATATAAAAATACTGATGTATATATATTAATAATTGGACGAATTCTACACGAATTTGAACCACTCTGTCTTATATTCAGAATATGGAATTTATGACTAGTATACAATTTTATCATCATATATCAATATTTCAATTTATTTATGATACATTACATATATCAATCACAAGTGCAAATAACATACTTTCAGCTTCAAAATGACACAAAAATAAAAAATAAAATAAATTCAATTGATATTAGACAATAATTCACCCAAAACAGTTCGTTAATTCATCAAACTCATAATTAGTTGGTAATTCTTTATTTGATAAATATTAATTGTATACAAATTATATTCATCTGATAATTATACTTATTAAAAAGCTATTAAATAACTATTTAACCAATATTAAGTATTCAAAAAAAAACTAAATATACTTTGAGTCATGGTTTATAATTATATCCTTATTTTCCATCTTTAAATGTGCAATATAATCTTTATACAATTTACGACATCCAGGCATCTTAAAGTAAAAATAAACTAAGTAACTTTAAATATAAAAAGGAAATTAAAAATATGTGGAACATTTAAAGGCAATTTTGTTAATATATTTGACAATGTTTATGAGTAATATACTATTAGTCATAAATTTTACAGATATAAAATACATACAAACCAAATATAAAAAAAATACCCAAAAAAATAATATATATATATATGGACGTATAACATAGATATATACTACAGATATATTTCTTCCATTGAAATGTACGTAATGCCTTTGTAGGATTATATACCATGGAAATTAGAGTTTCTCCCGTTGAATGCAAAAAACAAATAATGACGTGAAATTCCCATCGAGCATACACAGGAATAGAGGTGGCGGCAAACGACATAGACACATCCCACTTGAACGCGTGTCAGACGCAAACTAAACATCGGATCTAGTTGAGCCACCTCTCCTTGGAAAGAGTACCACCAACACTATATTCAGTGTCAATATATTTTGAAAAATTAATTTATTTCTGGTTCTAGGAGCATAGAGACTTTAATATTGGGACACGCCTTGTATTATACAATATTTTTGTTTATCCAATATTTTGTTAATTAAAAACCAACATTATATCAATAAACAGTACAAATAACTTACCAATTTTTGCTTTATGATAACATAAAAATATATTAAAGAAATTTATTACCTATAATATAATGAAATATATATTTACTAATTGAATTATCACTTAATAAATAAATAAATAGAATAACATTAAAATTAAATTTTTTCTAACGTTGTTAATATTAAATTAATTTTGAATGAAAAAAAATTATTTAATCCAACTGAATATAATAGAAATTGCCCTGAAAATGTAGTTAACATTTTAATTAAATTAACCTTAAAGAATAAAGTGAATAATAACGCAATAAACGAGTTTTCGTTGTCTAATATCAAGTATGTAGTAGAATGTTAAGTAAAAAGTAAATTTAGAAAAATAATATTGATTTATTGTTTAGTCTTAAAGGTATCGAAAATTAAAATGAATTAGTACGTAATTATAGAAATGGTTATGCATTTTTTTATTATTATCTCTATATAATAATGTTATCGTTGAACAACATCCACAAGAATTACCAACATTCTCTATCACGTTGAAAATATTGAATGCACTTAACCTCAATGTAGGAGTATGTGGGATACAATATTTATTTTATTCAATAATTTCTTAACTAAAAACTAACGATATATCAATAAACAGTGCAAGTTACATACCATTCAAATCTATAAGATAGCATACAATTTTATTTATAAAATTTATTAAAAATCACAAACTAAAATATATAACTATTTAAACCAAACTTGTGTTTTGAGTATACATTTTTTAAAGATGTAATAGATTTTCATTTCGATTTGAGACATTTAATGTGATAAAAATATATATTAGAAAAAGTAATAAAACTATATTTCTATTATGATTTTGAAATATGCATTTCTAAATATTAAAGTTTTTGCTAAAGCAAATAACATTATTGTGAATGTGGTGCTCCTTTTAAAGTATAATATTCAAGATAAAATCCTAACATAGGTTTGAATTTAGAATTTATAAAATTCAAATTAGAATTACTGAATATTGTATACCGTAGTATATTTTGTTAAGTAAATATAATACTATTAGTGCATTTTATTGGAATACGATGACTGCAAAAGTTCAAAAAATATTATGACTTTCAAATTATATAATTTATAATACAATTTATTAATATTATGTTAACTAACAAATTACTAATGCTGTACAATTTTTTCATTGAAATAAAAAGTTATATAGGCAAAAAAAATTTTGCGTACAATTAAAAATCATTAATTTATGAATGTATAGATAAGAAATTATTTGTAAATAATATTTTCGTTATAATATGTTATTAAAATAATTAAATATACATTATCCTTAACATAAAAGTATTTATAAAATAAATTATTTCAACAACAAAGTAGCAAAATATGAATAATCGAAATAATCACATATTTCTTAATAATACAAACGATATATATATACTCGTCTTTACACATAACAATAGCTACTAGATATAAATTTCAGTAATAGGGACACTTAACAAACAATTAAGGACTAGTAAATTAAAATGAATTAGAATTCGCGCTTTTTTAAAAGCTCAGTTAGCAATAAAAAATGCCTGCTTCAAGCGCCATCCAAAAATAATATATACTTGGATAACCCCATAGGACATAGGAATGTATTAAGATGATTATATAATACTGAAAAAGGTAATTGAAAAATAAGTAAAAATTTGCAGAATATATCCTGAAGCAGACATATTTAGCTGGCAAAACTTTATAATGATGAATAACAACCTAAATGTCTGAAAACTAGAGATGTTTATCTGAATAATTAGTAAAAATTATTATGAAATTAATCTATAATAATAAGTTGAATAACCACTCAAAAAACAAGTTTTAAGATTCTAAGATCAATTATGTAATATCATTTTTAATATATTTTCAAAGTTACTACGAAGTTCATTTAATGATTTTGAGTTTTTTCTTAATTTGCTTAAATTATCTTTTATTCTGAAATCTTCATTCATAAATAAATAATTATTTAACTCCTTGTTAGATAAATTTCCGAACATATCAAAATTTAATGTGAGATTGAAATGCGGGATGTAATTTTTGAATAATTTTGAAGTTATTTTTTTTTTGGTATTAATTTAATTTCATCTTCAACAGTATTGGCTTCACAATAACTTTCTAAACTAAATATTCCGGTGCCTTTTACACTTAACATTAATGGTTCGGTTAAATTCTTACAAGTGGCTATAATATTTTCTTCATTTGTTACATATAACTATGCGTTTGTATTTTATAGTTTGTGCCATATATATAATTAATTCTAACATATTTTATATTACAAGACTAAGGTAATGTTTAAGGGATTCTGAACAACATTATTTCACATGAATCTCTGATTCGTTGTACTGGTTGTTCGTGATTACAAATAATATTGCTAGTTATAAATTTACATTTTGATTATTGGTGGTCACTTAATTGTATATAATGTGAAAGAGGTTTATCTAACGCTATATAATCAAAAGTAGGTTCTATTATAGAATAAAAATTATTATATACTTTTAGAGGTAAAGGAATTGACTTATATAATATAAGATTATCATTAACTAATGGTATTTCTATAGTGAAAAATAATATGCCTTCTAAATACACTACACTAACTTCTACAATTCGTAGTAATTCCGATATACTGATCTCAGCTATATCAATTGGTTTACCTGACCCTATCGGTAACTGTGTTTTAATCTCGTTAAGTTGTTGATTGAATTCTTTATCATCTAATAAGCTAGAATATATGCTCCCATGAAGTGCCGAATTTACGATATCTGCCAAATTTTCTGTTTCATAGGCGTTTTATGCCTAAATTACATTTAATAATTTGTACTTTCTTTTGACCGCGTTGTATAGACACATTTTCATTATTATGTACATCAATATGTTAAAACGGTCTTTTCAATTTAGAGTTGAGTTTTCCTTTTTTCGCATGATCTTTTATCAGTACCTGGTCTCCTTTATTTACCCGTATGCTACATTCGTTTTTATCTTCAGTCGTTTTTGCTTTTTATTTTGTTTCTATGATCTTGCCACGAGCTATCTTGTGTGATTCTTGTAATTTTCTGCGTAATTCAAAACTGTAGTCATCATAATTATAACATGGTTAAGGTGACCGATTTAATGAATGAGGAACTTCTACTTGTCTTCCGTATACCAACTGATATGGTTGATAACCAGTTGTTGTGTGTATCGTACTGTTGTACACAAACATTGGGTAAGTTATGTACTGATCCCAATTTTGTTTTTTTTCATTGACAAAATGTCTTAAATATTCCGATAGTGTGCGATGAAATCTCTCTAATGCTCCATTAGACTGTGGATGATAAGCTGTAGTTTTGAATGTCTCTATTTGAAATAGAATGCAGCAAGCCTAAAAAATTTTGCTCAAAAAATCAGGACCTTGATCTGTAAGTATTGATTCAGATGTTCCATGAAGACATAAAATGTTCAACGAAAGCTTTAACAATGGTATTTGCAGTATGATTCGGTAATGGTACAGCAATCGAAAATTTTGTTAAATCATCTTGCATTGTTAGAATGTAAGTTTCCTACTGTTGAAGTATCTATTGGACCCACAATATCCATGAATATTTTTTCAAATGCTTTTGATGATGTTGTGGTAATCATTATTGGTTGTTAAATTGTTCTATTTGTACTCTTATTACGTTGACATGACTGGCAGGAAGCTATGAAGTTTTTGACATCAGTTTTCAACCTTTCTATTGATGATGTTGTTTTATCCGTTTAATTGTTCTCGAAACGCCTTAATGACCCCTAAGTGGTGCATTGTGAAATTCTTCAATTATATTGAACTTTTCTTCCTCCAAATACTCAATGTCAACATAAATAATAACTCTAATTTTTGAGGTTTTAAATATATATCTAATAATGGTTCTCACTTGTTCCCATCTAAGTTCATCGAGTCCGCTATTAATCCTAGGTAATCCTATCTTATGAATTTTGTTTTCTACACAAAATTTTCGAAGATAAATTATGGACTTGAAAAGTGTTTCCAATGTAGGTTTTTCCTGGATGAATTATTTTGTTATTATATATAGTACGTCTCTTCCGTTATGCTTGATATACGAAAACTCCGTGACGTTTTTATTTTGTTCTTTTAATATACTGATTTGTCCGAATTTACGTCTAAACTCTCACTAGAGTCTCAATAGCACTCTATTACTTGTGTCATTTCGAAGTTCTTAGACATGCAATGTCCTATAGCGACATCTTCAGGTGCTTCAAATAAGTCACCTTGTACTTTTATGACATTGGAATTTGTAATTATTTTATTTTGGATATCTTTATAAAATGTTTCAAATGTTTTTGAGAAATAATCATCTGGTTGTTGTGTTACTGACTTGATTTGTGCTATTTGGCTTAAAGCGTCTGAATTTGTATTTTCAGTACCTGGTTTATAGACTACTTCGTATTCGTACTCTTCTAGTTGCAGTCGCCATCTTGCAAGTTTTGCCCCAGGATCCTTTACTCCAAAAAGCCACGTCAAAGGTTTATGGTCTGTCACAATTATGAATTTCTGTCCAAACAGATAAGGACGAAATTGCTTGACTGCCCATATTATTGCCAAAAGTTCTTTTTCTGTTGTGCTGTAATTTCGCTAAGATTTATTTAAGGTCCGGGAGGCATAAGCTATTGATAGATCTGATCCAATTTTACCTGAGGTAAAATAGCTCCTATTGCTACGTTACTTGCATCGGTTGTAACGTTGAATGGTTTTGAAAAATCCGGATACTGTAGTATAGGTTCGTTAGTAAAAAATTTTCTAAATTTTTCGAATGCATCTTGACAGATGTCAGTCCAAATAAAAGATGTATCTTTTTTTAATAGATTTGTTAATGGCTTAGCTAACTTACCAAAGTCTTTTATACATTTTCTATAATAACCTATTTATCCCAAAAAGGATTTTACTTTTTTTGGATTTTTTGGTATGGGATAACTTACCACGCATTTTATTTTTTCTGGATTTGGTTTTATACTCTTATCTGTTATCACATGTCCTAAATAGTTAACTTCTCGTAGAAGGAATTCACACGTTGTTGGTTGAAGTTGAAGCCCATGTTTCTTGAATCTCTCAAATACTTGGCGTAGATGCTTTTCATGTTCTTAAATCGTTGAACCAATTACGATCACATCATCCAGATAGGCAAATGATTTTACTCCATTTAAGCCTATCAAGACCCTGTTCATTAACCGTTGAAAAGTTGATGGTGCCCTTTTAAGCCTGAAACACATTCTATTGAACTCAAAATGCCCTTTTTCTGTACTAAATGCTGTTTTATCTTTATCTTCAGGTTTCAGTGCAATTTAATGGTAACCACTAGCCATATCTAAACATGTAAAGTATTTAGCTTTTCCCAACTGATTTAAGATCATTGAAATATCTGGCGTCGGGAAGGCATCGCCCACTGTTATATCATTTAGTTTACGAAAATCGACAACTACTCTGTATTTTTGGATTCCTGACGAGTCAATCATTTTTGGAATTATTAGAAGAGATGCATTCCATGGACTACCACTAGGACTTATAATTCCATCTTACTCGAGTTGACTAATTTCTTTATCAATTTCTTTTTTTTGAGAATAAGGAAGACGATACGGTTTTTGAAATATTGGTTGATTAATCTCCGAGGTTTTTATTTCATGTTAAACTGTATCTGTATATGATAGCTTATCCCCTTTTAGGAAAAATATTTTTGAAAATTCACTGCATAACCTTTCAATGGATTCTTTTTCTTCGATGTTCATGTGATCACATCTAAGGGTTTCTTTTAGTAGCTGAATGCGATTTTTTGCATTTTTGGAATTTTGTTTGTTTTTAGAGTGTTTATTGAAACTGTATCAAATACTTCATGTAATAAATCGAGAAGTTTTGGTATATTTATTGTTTGTGAATGTTCCGTTGGGTTCCCTTTATCACGTTGATGAGTAATTGTTGGTTTTTTGGTATATTCAACACATTACCACAAAGAATGTTTTCGTTTATTTTCTGCGCGTAAATTAAGATGTTTTGTTGGTTTGCTGAATCTTTATTGATTTTTCTCACTGGGATTATGACTTCACTGCGTGCTGGTATTACTGTTGTGGTATCTTTAGGATATATTATTTCTCGTTTTCTCACATCGATGACTGCTTGGTTGTCTATTAAAAATGAATTTCCTAGTATACCATCTCCGACCATCGGAAAAGTTGTGTCTACCACACGGAATTCAGTATCATAATTTTTATTGTTTATTGATATTGTTAGCATCGTACTTCCCAAAGTACTAACCAGTTGATCATTTATACTTTGCATTTTATAAATTTTAGTATCAGATACTAAAATATCATTTTGAAGTGAATTTAATTTTATTAAATTAAGATCAGCACATGTATCTATTAGTAATTTTGCAGTGCCTGTTACACATTGTGGAATAACATATGTAGCGTGATTATTTGCTAGTTTGATTTTAAAAGTTAATATTCTTGATCTTGGGCGATTGTTTTCAATTTGCGAATCGGACGGACGTCCGTCTTTCCCGATTCCTTGGCGTTTCCCGACGATGATAGTTGACTCTGATCATCGTGATTTATTTTTTTTGCATCTGCGTTTTTCTTTTTAAAACAATCTTCTATGGAATGTACATTTTTACGACAGTATCCACATGTTGGTCGTTTAGAGTTATAGTTTATTCTGTTATTACTATTCTTTATTTGTCTATATTGGTTACCTGTGTCAACGTCCCATTTAGCATATCTATATTCATTTGTATTATGATTGCTTTTTTTGCAATTTTTACAATATTTTCCACTACGTTTATTATGGGGTTTTCCTTGTAATATGCGTTGAGTATCCTTGTTCGATTGATAGATTTTTTTCTTCTTCTAGGCTTTTTCTAATTGCGTCTTCAAATGTTAAAAGGTTTCTTGATTTGATTGTACCTCGAATGGTCGGTGATAATCCTTCAATATATGTGGTCAATGTTATCTCTCGTATATAATCATGCACAGCTTTGGCCTCTGTAGTAGATCTATTTTTTGCGCTTACGTTACAAAGTTCATGTACTAACCTCTCAATTCGTGAAGAATAACTTTGCACATTTTCCCCTATTTGCATTTTGCATGAAGTTAATTCTAACTGCAAATAACCCGCAGTTCGTTTAGCACAAAAAGCATCTTCTAGTAATCATTTTAATATGGGCCATGAAGTCACTTCTCTATATTGTCTAACCGCAAAAGCTTTTCCAATCATTTTCGTCAATATAGCTCGCAAAAGAATATGACGCACTGATTCTTCTACGTTTTTCATAACAAAACCACATGTATCAATAAATGGGTACACCTGTTGTGAATCCTCTCCATTAAAGCAGGGGACAAGTTGTAATGCTGTGTCAAAGGACAATACAATTGATCTTGGTTTCGACATTATTTTAATTGATTTTATTACAGGATTATTGACTTACGAATCTGGAGATATTGATAACTTGTCTAAGCTTTTAGACTTTCTACGCTGTATTCGTGATTGATACCTATTTACCGGTTTATTTAATGGTATAGGTATATTTGATTTTTTGTTTGGATGAGGGATAAAATCAGGGTCTCCTCGAAATTATCGGAACTACCTATTTCTGATGACATGCATTAAAATTATTAAACAATATAGAAATTTGTAATTTTAAATTGAACAATAATAATAAAGTTACAAATAAATATACTATTTAACAAATAAAGACTTACAGTATTAGCAGAGAAATTTCTGAATAGGTTAAATGCATGTTGCACCCGTTGTACGAGTTGTAGTTGACGATCTGTATGACAATTTTGTTTTTAAATGAAATTTTCGTACAATTACACGGCGTCTTGATGTTACTTCTTTGACGTTCCTAGCCCCGAAATAGCTATAATATACAAAATTGTATGCTGATGTATGCAAATATGTATGGACAACAATGTGTTAGTAGGTCACTGGATAACACACTTATAATTCCTGACACATACTTCAAAAATGTAGTTCACTGCTGTATCTTCAATAAAATTTTTTTTTGCTGAAGTCTCCGTGTATTATTTTATTATAGCGTTTCTTGTTAGTTGACGGTTTTTTTTTGAGCAATATGTCACAAATTGTGCAAAACTTGATAAGTTTGCTGACGAGGGATAAATAAACTTACCGCCTCGTATAATATGATACGAGTTTGTACGTACGTACATAGACGAAATATTAAAAAATAAATTTTATAACCTTGTATTTTGTTGTAATATTATAAATTAAAATTATAATACTAATTGATCTTCGGAAGTTGTACGAATAAGTTCTTGCCGAAAGAAAATTACCACAACACCGCTGCCACCAATTGTTGTGTCCCATACACGTTGCTTTCTGTATAAGTTGTTATTTTTATAGTAGTAGGTACACTTAGGGTAAGAAAATATACGCTCTTGTAATTCTGAAGAAGATTTATTACTGAGTCAAAGTTAGGTGCTTTAAGAGTATTAGAATGATTAGTAATTATTATAATAAAGTAGGATTGACTTCTACTGTATAAAAGGTTTGTAACTTGACTGACGACGACGACGACGACGAGCCGAATAGGCGACGGCGACGGCAATGGTATTGTGCTTACCAAGCACTTACATTGTGTTTATTATTACATTTTATACTTATTCTATATATTATTATATTAAAGTCATAACATAACAAGTCAGGGTTATAAACATATATATATAAAAGTAATAATCAAGAGTAATGAGAAATAACAGTTAGGAAATACACAATATACAGTTAATTAGATTTTGTGCTACAATCCAATAATTTCTGAATTAAGTATTCATTTTTGGTATATTTTTATATAAATATATTGATATATATATATATGTAAAGGAAAATATTATTTTCTTGCGTTTAAATTTTCTCGCGAAAACAAACCTCTTTGGGTTTGACCATTATTGTTATTTCTATGGCATAGACAGAGATAAGCTTGAAAGCTTATCATTGTGGTCGTGTGGAAACGTATAGAAAAAGTACTATTGTTAAATATAAAATACTATTGTGTTAAAGAATATTTTTATGTTGATTCGGAAACCGACATTGTTATTGGTAACATTAAATGTCGTTTCTTTGTTTACAGGTATGTGGAGTTTTGTTTCTAAGGTATTTTATTTAATGTAAATTAAGACAATAAATCTTTGTTTACAGAGAAACTCAATTGTGTTTTATTGACTGTGTCGTCCGAATCACAAAAATATCGAAAAATATCTTATATATATATATATATATATAATAATAATTGGACGACTACTAAACTAATTGCTACCACGTTGTCTTACATTCAAAATATTGAATTTATGACTTAGTATACAACTTTATTATCATATATCAAGTTTTCAATTTATTGAAGATACATTCTATATATCAATCACAAGTGCAAATAACATACCTTCATCTTCAAGATGAAACAAAAATAAATACATAAAATAAATTCAAATAATATAAGACAATAATTTACCCAAAACACTCTGTTACTTCATTAAAATCATAATTAGTCGGTAATTTTTTATTTAGTAAATATTAATTGTATACAAATTTTATTTATCTGATAGAGGTAATTATACTTATTAAAAAGCAACTAAATAACTAGTTAATCAATATTATGTATTCAAAAAAATTAAATATATTTTGAGTCATGGTTTATAAGTATATTCTTATTTTCTATCCTTAAATGTGCAATATAATCCTAATACAATTTTCAACATCCATGCTGTCTTAAGGTAAAAAGAAGCTAAGTAACTCAAACTATAATAAGGAAATTAAAAATATGTGGACTATTTTAAGGCCATTTTGTTAATAAAATTGACAAAATTAATGAGTAATATACTTTTAGTCATACATTTTACAGTTATAAAATACAAATAAACGAAATATAAAAAAATACCCAAAAAAATACTATATATATATATATATATGGATGTATAACCTAGACATATATTACAGATATATCTCTTCCATTGAAAATATTCAATGTAATAATGTACGGAATGTCTTTGTAGGATTATATACCATGGATATTGGTATTTCACCTGTTGAATGCAAAAAACGAATAATGGCGCGAAATTCGCATCGATCATACACGTGAATAGAGGTGGCGGCGGCCGTCATAGACACATCCTCCTTAAACGAGTGTCAGACACAAACTAAACATCGGATCTAGTTGAGCCAATTCTCGTAGGAAAGAGTACCACCAACACTATAGAACAGTGTCACAACATTTTTAAAAATTGATTTATTTCTGGTTCAAAGAGCATGGTGACCTTACATTTGGGACACGCCTCGTATTATACAATATTTTTGTTTATCCAATATTTTGTTAATTAAAAACCAACATTAAATCAACAAACAGTGCAAATAACTTACCAATGTTTTCTTTATGATGACACAAAAATATATTAATAAAATTTATTACCTTTGATTAAATGAAATTTATATTTACTAGTAAATTAATAAATAAATAAATAAAGAAATAGAATTACACCGAATTTTTATTTTCTTTAAATCTTCTCAAAATAAAATTAATTATGAATGCAAAAATAACAATTATATCCAACTAAATATAATAGAAGTTGCCCTGAAAAGGAAGTAAACATTTTAATTAAATTAACCTTAAAGGATAAAATGAAAAATGACGCACTAAACGTGTTTTCTGCTTCTAATATCACGTATGTAGTAGAATTTTAGGTAAAAAGTCAATTTAGAAAAATAATTATGATTTGTTGTTTAATCCAAAAGATATAGAAAATTAAAAAAGATTAGTACGTAATTATAGAAATGGTTATGCATTTTTTTATTATTATCTCTAAATAATAATGTTATTGTTGAACAACATCGACAAGAATTACCAACATTCTCTATCATGTAGAAAATATTGAATTTACTTAACCTCAATGAAGAAATATGTGGGATACAATATTTATTTTAATCAATAATTTCTTAACTAAAAACTAACAATATATGAATAAACAGTGCAAGTTACATACCGTACATATCTATAAGATAGCATACAAATTTATTTATAAAATTTATTAAAAATCACAAACTAAATTATATAATAACTATTTAAACCAAACTTGTGTTTTGAGTATACATTTGTTAAAGATATAATAGATTTTCATTTTGATTTAAGACATATAATGACATAAAAATAAGTATTAGAAAAAGTAATAAAACCAATTATCCATTATGATTTTGAAATATGCATTTCTAAATATTAAAGATTCGTTACTCCAAACAACATTATTGTGAATGTGGTACTCGTTTTAAAGTATAATATTCAAGATAAAGTCCTGTCATATTATTATATTATGAATATATAGTATTCGAATTAGTATTACTGAATATTGTATACTATAGTATATTTTGTTAAGTAAATACAAAATTATTAGTGCATTTTATTGGAAAACGATGACAGCAAAAGTTCAAAAAACATTATGATTTCAAATTGTATAATTTATAATACAATTTGTTTATATTATGTTAACTAACAAATTACCAAAGCTATACAGTTTTCACATTGAAATAAAAAAAAATATTGTCAAAAATAATTTTGTGTACAATTAAAATATTAATTTATAAATGTATAGATAAGGAATTATTTTAAATAATATTTTTGTTACAATATGTTAATAAAATAATAAAATATACATTATCCTTAACATAAAAGTATTTATAAAATAAATTATTTCAACAACAAAGTAGCAAAATATGAATAATCGAAATAATCACATATTTCTTAATAATACAAACGATATATTGGTCGTCTTTACACATAACAATAGCTACTAGATATAAATTACATTCATAGGGACACGTAACAAATAATTAAGGACTAGGAAATAAAAATGAATTAGAATTTGAGCTCATTTAAAAGCTCAGTTAATATTAAAAAATATCTGCTTCAATCGCCATCCATAAAAAATGTATACGTGGATAACATCGTAGGATATAGCAATGTATTAAGAAGATTATATAATAGTGAAAAAGGTAGTTGAAAAATAAGTAAAGGTTTGCAGAATGTATCCTGGGGCAGACAAAGTTAGCTGGCAAAATTTATAATGATGAATAACATCCTAAATGTCAAAAAGCTAGAGATGTTTTTCTGAATAATTAGTAAAAATTATTATTAAATGAATCTATAATAATAAGTTGAATTACCACTCAAAAAACAAGTTTTATGATTCTAACATCAATTATGTAATATCATTTTGAGTATAAAGTAAATTAAAAACAATAATGTAAATGAATTGCTTAATCCTTGATGTTATAGGGAACTCAAATCAGTAATACTTTATTATTGGGAATTATGATATAATTAATTTTATTAGAATGCCTTAATATAATAATATATATCGTCAGACAACATCGTCAAGGATTACAAATATTGAATGTTCCTAATGATCTGGAGGATTATGTATAATACAACATTTTTATTTTTCCAATATGTTATTAATTAAAAACAACTTTATAACAGTGGGGAGTGCAAATTACTTGCTTTTTACAACTTTTAAATAACATAAAATATTATTATATTATTTATTAAAAATAACAGAATGACATATAAAATTACTACTTAAACCAAATATATTATTTGATAATACATTTGTTAAAGTTACTATAGATGTCCATTTTGATGTACACATGTAATGTTATTAAAATGTTTATAAGAAAATGTAACAAAAATAATTATCCATAATAATTATGAAATTTTTTATATAAAATATGATAAGCTTTGCCCCAACAAACATCAGTATTTTGAGAATGAAACTCTTTATCAATTATAATATTAAGTATAAAGTCCTGTTAAAATAACAGTTACGATCAATTGTTTTATTCTTGGGATTTATAGAATTAATATCGGAATTCCTGAATAACGGATATTGTGGCATATTTTATTTAAGAAATATAAAAGTAAAAATGTATTTGGTTGGAAATGGATGAAGCAAAAGTTTAAATCATTTTTGACTGGATTCTGATTGTAGGAATAAGGTTATAATAAATACATGATACCGGTGTCCGGGTAAGTAAAACATCGTTTATCCCCGGCCTGTGCTCTTATTAACATAAATAAATTTACAAACTATGTATGTTATTCTCTAACTGAAAGGCATATACATTATAGCACTGATTATTTTTGTATAAGCAGATGTATATATATTTTATAAACAATCACATCCTACATCTATAAAACTTGGAGTGTAAACATATACTTATTACAAAATATATATAAAATTAATTATCAAGAGTAAAGAAAAATAATAGTAAGGAAATACACAATATACAGTTAATATGATTTTGTGCTACAATCCAATAAATTCTGTATTAAGTATTCATTTTTTGTATATTTTTATATAAATATACTGATATATATATATACATGTATATGTTAATAATTGTACGAATACTACACGAATTGCTACCACTTAGTCTTGCATTCAAAATATTGAATTTATGACTTAGTATACAACTTTACCATCATATATCAAGTTTTCAATTTATTGATGATACATTCTATATATCAATCACACGTGCAAATAACATACCTTCATCTTCAAGATGACACAAAAATAAATACATAAAATTAATTCGAATGATATAAGACAATAATTCATCCAAAACACTTTGTTAACTCATTAAACTCATAATTAGTCGGTAATTCTTTATTTAATAAATATTATATGTATACAATTTGTATTCATTTGATAAAGGTAATTATACTTATTAAAAACGAACTAAATA
>JAIPRN010003831.1:0-18614 GCA_025469175.1 Geopemphigus sp. TES_GeoC_2020 | reverse complement strand
AAAAATGCGTTTAAGAAAACCGCGACAACCGTTATTGTAAAATAATCTATTTAAAAATATTTAAACGTTGGGAGAGTCTGTCTGACTAAAAATTCTAACTGGAAACAATAGATAATAACCGTAATTCGCGAATTTATTAATTATTCGCGGAAATGAACGTCAGTGAAGTTTCGGCGAGTCGGTTATGGGGTGGCGAAGGAGGTCGCTGAGCGTGCGAGAGACCTAAACCATTGCTCGGGTGACTCCGTCACGTAATAATAAGAGGGCCGACTTAGGCCGCTGCCCGCGAGGAAGGAAACGATTATACCGCGTTCCTTTTTGTTTGGTCCAAAGGAATACGTAAATGGACGGCGCACGAAGCGGAGGACTGTCCCGTTACCTACCCCCTTCCGTGCATTTTACGAAAAATTAATTCTTTTATGTCTCTTAATCGGCAGACGTAAATGGCGTCGCGAGTCAAAGGGATCGAATATTGACCTAACAATTTCCACTCATTCTTCGGACATTTTTATAACTTTAGATTTTACGTAAGGAACTTTGTTGTATGGCGGGAGATGATAGCCGTCGTATTCACGTTAGGGCAAACTTTCTCAACTACAATTATTAACGTTAACAAAGACGTTCTACCACGTATCGGACATGTTTTTGGCTCCCTACTAATCGTTGCTAACGAACAAAGTGCAAACAACAGTGCGCGACGGACTAAGGTGTGTGGTGTGCGCTCGTTACACGCAATAATAACAAATAAACGTTTCCGGTTAGGAAATAAAAAAAATTTCACGATTTTCAAAAGAAACACACGTTTTTAACATGGCCGAATTATCAAGCGTAAAATTGCCGTTGGGCGCCAAAAAAAGGAGCAAAACCACCGACGGGGCGATACCCAAAATGGTGAACGTAAAAATGCCGAAGCGGCAAGCGGAGAATACAGTGCCAACGTCGACAACGGCGAACAACAACGAGAGATTGGGTGTGAAATTCGAACCCAAAACGCCGAACTCGTCTAACACCAAGTTGGTGGTAAAGAAGTCGAAGGCGATTACGAAGACGTCGGTGCCGGTAACGTCGACGGGTAAGAAACAAGCTGTGCAGTTGGGACAGAAAGCGTATCATCAGCAACCCAAGAAGGTTGCAGTAGTCGGCGCGAATAATACGACGGATATGAAGGCGATGAGAGTGAAAATGGTTCAATCGAAAACCGTGCTACCGATACGTATAAAGTCCACTAAAATGTCAGTTTCGATAAACAACGAAAAGCCTAAAAAACAGCCGAAGGAGGAGAGCGTGGAATCGACGAACGCCAATAATAATAAGCAGTCAGTGAACACGAAAACGCGTGGTTTTCTAAAAGTAGATATTAAAAAAAACGAATATGTCCTAGGTCGCGGATAAAGGTCAAGCAAGTGCCGAAAAAGAAACTGAATTCGTTGTCCAGCCGTGTAAAATTCACGCTCCCAAGTACGCCGCCGCCAGAGGGCGAAAAATCGAGCTAAGAAATCCATCGTATTAACCTGTTTACCGTTACGAGTACAATTATTTTTTTAACGTACGCGACGACTATCGTTATTTAACGTTCGATTCATTATTACGCGTGACGGTAATAATCGAAAAGGGTTTTTGCTTAGAACGTTTGGTCAGTAACGTCCGTTTTACTGCGAACACAACGCGCGTGTATATATTAAAAGCCGACTCTTCACAAAGGTGTGTACAATTTGTAGGGCGTACACACGTGGGTCGTCGCAGCAAACCCGTTCAAACTAACGACGACGATAGTCAACGGCGTGGGGGTAGTATTCTCGTTCACTCTTTTTGTGGCGCGTAAAAAATTCCGCTCTAGCCCATCTTCCGTCTCTTTCCGAGAAGAAAAAAAATCGCGAATTAGACGAGATATTCTCGCGACGAGGGGCGGCGCCCCGAGTGATTTCTTCTGTCGAACGCGTTGCCGAAAATACGGAAAACGAAAATCGGTCGCATGTCCCCCCTCGATTTGATTATTACGCGACGAACGACAAACGTGTATAAAACGCGTTTTATACACGATTTCGTGTTTTGGTACGAATTTGTACACGCGCGCGCGGTCGAGGAGAAACTTTTTTTTTTTAATTACCGACCGTTCACCTATATGAAATTTACTTTGTTACTGTAACCGCCGTCCCGTCACCGTCGTGTGTTTGTGTGACAGAGACGACACCGAGGCCAAGGTCTTGGCGACGCGTTCGTTTCGGGATGTGCGCCTACCTATCACCTTTCACCAAAGGCGATATATAATAATCCGTGTTTTTTGACTTTCTTCCCGCGCGTTAGACCCGGCGCGAGTCGCCCGTTATCCGGTCAGTGACCACCCTGTCGGGTACCGGACACACACGACCGTTACATTGACCCGGATGTGTTTTCCAAAAAGCTTCGTTATTAATCCATTTATTAACGATATCGGGATACGTGGCGGCCCCCCCGATCGGCCTTGTCCTGATTGTTATTCCCGAAGAGAAAACGACGTTCTATATCGCGTTACATACAGTACACACGTAGGTTAGCGTCCTCCGCCCGTTAACATGGAATATCCGAAGGTTAATAACCACACACACACACGATCGCCGCCACTGACCCGTCCGGGACGATTTCCTATCGAATATATTGCTGGCGCGCGTACCGTGGACAACAACACGGTAGTTTCAATTTGTTTTCGGCGATGTAAGATAGAACATCCCCCTATAGCTACATTGGGTAAATTCGGCCCATTCATCGTTATCGGTCGGTGTCGACCAAACGGGAGAAAATGACGAATTATTATAGCCGTTCGACGTTTCCTACTACTGGCACGGTACGCGCGATTAAAAACGCAATTGTTCACCGAGTACTCTTGGGCGAATATTATATTATTGCTATGTACACGACCGCGCCTTTTTTTTATCTACGGTTACCGTCGTCCCCGTCCTTACACATCATACAGTACAAATCGTTTATAACGTCACCGGTTATAATGAACAACCGATTGTTGCGTACAAGTCATGTGATAAGAAAAATTGGGTACGTTTATAACGTACGAATCGGTTGTTGAGAACATTTTTCAAGGCCCCCTAGAGGCCTTCGTTACCTAGTGAACACGACGCGAAAGATTCCCGAGTACGCGGTTCGAATACTTGCAAAATGAACTTTGTCGAAAACAACGAATAATCTGTACGATAATGTGATATTTGATAAGTTATCGTAGGTAATATGTTTTTTGTAGCCACGGCCATTGGGTACTGTTTCTACATTACACTCACTCTTTACACAGACGTGTCACGGAGTAGTTGTTAGTCGTGCTCTCTAGCGGTATCGTCGCATAATCCTAAAATACTCGTATAACCTGGAAAACCCATCACGAACACGACGAAACACAAACCCCCCCAAAAACTTATTAAAACGAAATGGTAATGATAATAATGTTATAGGGAAAGAAACTATTTCGACCTATTATTGTTAGAGAACCAAACACTCTCTACTGCACCGGAACAACCGTCGCGTTGAGAACGTGCGTCTCCTACCCCGAAAAGATCGCCGTTCGTTTACTCGACGTTTATTCGAACCTTTTTGTATTCGCATTATCACTACGCTCCGTCAGACTGTAGAGGAAAAGTTCGCGATAATTACACGAGTCGCGTGTGGCGCGAGCGGCAATATTTGTGAATTGGGAACAACAACATTTCTCATCGCACAATATCGGGAATTTTGAAAAATAGAGAGAAAAATACTTGCACGATTAAACAAGCGCTGTACGGTTAAAAAACGTAGTAATACGCAAATAAGTTTTGAAAGTTCGTATTTTGTTGTAGCTGCTATTTCCTTTAAATCCGGTTCATTTATTCGTTAATTCCGTGCTCGGTACGAAATATGTTCGACGGGGTACCCAACCATTGGTCGCAATTTCCGGATAGTTACGAACAGTTCATTATAGGGGCGATATATATCAATATCGGTTAAAATGAATACCTCTTCATGTAACGTACAGAACTTGACGGGCCGAAGTTCGTTTTATAAACGATTTGTACTGTATATAAAAAAAAAACGTACAATCGAACGCGTAAAATAACAACACGCGGTCGGACGTTTAGTAATATAACAAACACGACGGGTCACACGCATAACGGTAACAACGATGATGATAATATCCCGTGTAGTAATAATAATAGCCGGACACATACATAAGAGTCCCGCATGAAATATAAATATATATGTTATTTTTTTTAGAAAGTCCGACGATAATCAAGTTCATTCTCCTCCGAACTACACGAGTATTAGTTATTTATAATAGGTAGAGACGTGTGCGTGTGTATAAACAACACGTGTATATATAGTGATAACCATCGCCGGCCATCCGAGGCGTATCGTCGAACAATTCAAGGTCGTCGTCACACATAACAATCACACGCACCGCGTACGTGTGTGTATACACGAGCGATATCGATCGGAAAATTAAAAAAATAACGTTAGAACGGAAAAGGGCCATTAGTTACTCGGTAATGTATTCGCGCCGCGCGGAAAAACCTTCGACCGGGGACCAGCAGTGTTAGTAGTTTTTGGCAATACGACGACGAGAGGAGTTTCCGTGAAATTACGTGAAATACGACGACGACGCGGCGTTGGCGGCGGTACCTCTGGCCGAAACGTTCGCGTCCGTTACAACTCGGCCGGGTTTACGGGACGCGTAGTATATATATATATATATATCGGCGACGCCAAAGAACGGAGGAGGAGCACACCGCCGAGTAGTAGTAAAAAATCCAATCGGCCGAGTTCTTCGGACGGTCGTCGTCAACAACTTCCCGGTTCCGGGGCAGCCGATGGTCGACCAGAAATCGGAGTCGTCAACGGGACCAGCGGCGGCGCACCACCCATCTTCACAGTCACACACACACACACGTCGTCGTCTCTCATCACCGCCCGTAATTATTTTGCGCTTTTCCATTCACGCGTTTACACACCCCACCCCGTCAACACCACCGTCGTAACCGAATGGGGGCTGCAGCAACCGAGTGTGACGGACGATTTCACAAATTGTACGGGGGACAATTTTATTGCAATCGCGCGACTATCGCCTAAAATGTTCGTCGACGAAATACTACCGGTCCTCGTTTATGCATCCCCCCTCCGCCACTGCGCCTTTGTGTTTCATCGTCGCGATGAATTTTTGAAACGATCGACACACGACTCCCTTCAAAGGGTTACTCTCCAATTCCGGCCCAAATGACGCGAGACTCCGCCGTCAAAACCGAAACATGGGCGTTTCCTCGCTTTTTATTTAACCGAATACGTGCGCCACAACGGCAAGCAGCGCGTACGTACGCGCTAGCCACGCGGACCGAAACGTAAACGACGTAGTCATAGTCAACCCGATTATTAAACGGGGTATTGTGCGCGGTTGTCACCGACGAATAATTAAATAATATTTCGTCCGTATCGTTTTACTTCTTTCGGTCGTGTCGTTTCAACCGTCGTACATTTTCCCATTTTACGTTCGTTCGTAATAATTTTTATCTTTCGTCGGTAAGAACGAATAACGGTATTTTTTTCGGAATCGGCGGTACGTTCGATTTTCATTCGGGGCTTAGACGTTTTCGATAAACTATCGTATTGTTGATCGCGCTCGTGTACACCGGTGCACAGCCGCCGCTACCGGTAAACGACCTATCTCTCTATTATCTACACGGAACCCCCGAAACGAATAACCGCTCGGTCATCGACTTCTTCACCGTGAACGTTTCACCGACGGAGACACCACACGGTTATATGTCGTTAATGATGATACCCGGACACGGAGTAAAAAATTCTTTTCGGGCCCACGAAACGTCCGACGGAGAAAGTTCCGGGCGCCGTGTACCGTTGTACTCCACCTCCCACTACGTGGAAGAAAGGTGGAGAGACGAACGGCGCTACGTTAGAAAACGATTTTTTCGGTATAACGGGTTTTCCGAGGACGAAAATCCTCCTGCAGCCCGACGTAAATATTTTCGTCGATTTAAGTATTATCATTTTTCTATTTAAGCCCGTCGAGTAGTTTACACACCACCACTATAATGGTATGATCACGTTCCAGGAGTTATTTCACGTCATCACCGTTATCGGCCATACTTTGCACGGATTTTTACACGTACATTGTTTATAGAGGACACAGCTAAAGTTTTTTGTAATTCTACGAGGCCCATAACAAACAATATATGTCGATACAGCAATAAGTTTTTCCATTTTTACCGATTCCTAAATATTTATATGAATAACGACGGCGTTTCGAATTCGGCGATTAAATAAACGAATCTACAAATAAACCATATTTCTTACTTTAGGCGTCTAGTAATAAGAATATTAAATTGGTTCGGTTAGTAGTTGTAGTATATTATTAGGCACGATAATAGTGTTTCATAAATAGCCGAAAATGTACGGAGAAAACGATTACGAAAACTACAACGTCGGGGAGGGTCAAGTGTAACTGTAGGAGGGAGAGAAGAAGCTGTCCATTCCTGTGTGGGTGTATATATATATATATCAATCTCGTTTCATTGGCCGGTACAAAATTTTACGAGCCCGAAGGACGACTAAAAGAACAGCGTAGATGATTTCAGAACGTTCGAGTTTTCTGCCGAATAACGAAAATGAAATCCCTTCGGTCGCTTTCGTATATTTCTAAACATGAACTATATAATAACTATAAACATCAACTACATAAACGATGTAAACATTGTCGTAATAATCGTTCGATATTCGGCCGTTCCACCAGTGTACCGTCGTAGTGGTGTGTGCTGTACGACCCTCACACCGCGGACACCGGGCGCCCCTAGCGGTATTTTTAACTAACGCGATAATTCGACATCGTTGCCTGGTGCACGCAACTTTTCGTTCATTTTTATTCGAAAAAAAAAATATTCCGTCCGCGCTTCCTACTGCACACGCATAGAAGATTCCCTAACCACAAATATCTTTTCGTTTCTAAAAACGTTCATATATTTATTTCGTCTTTTTTTCCGTGCGCTATACCTAAATAAATAAATAAATAAATAAATAAATAAATATATATATAAAATACATTTATTTATTTATTTATCTCCCTTCCCCACGTGGACGTTGTCGTCGTACCACCGTGTCCGTCCTTGTTCGCATAAATCCCTTAGTTTCTAAAACATAGTCGCGGAGCTATGCTCCGGTTCTCAAACCGTGGTTGCGGTCCATTAACAACGGGGCACGTCCTTCTCCACACGGCCCTCGGGAGGCCGTGACCCTCACTCTCTCACACACACACACACACATACACACACACACATACATTCCGTACGTTTAATACTTATTATATAGAATACTTAATCCGAATTTACCACCGTCGCCGCCAAACACTCTCTCTCACATGTCACCGTCGTCCATCCTCTCTCGGGCACCGTACACATATTATTATACGTACATGTACCGTTGTTCACCAGGTGTAGGTAGGGCGGCGGCGCGTGGTGGTCGCGGCGGTCAGCATCTGCGCCCGACGCGTCTCGGCGACTGCCGTCGTCAAGCCCATAGGTGGACCACAACAGTAGCATAACCGTCGTCGAAGTAGCAACAATAGCCGCCACCGCTGGTCGAACAAAGTATCCGAGGAGTATTCAAGTTCACTATTTCCAGTCATTTTATACATAAAATAAACGTTCTTCGCGGCCCTCCGGTGGCAAGTCGCGTAAGTCCCATTTTTTCGTTAAAAAAAAAAATACTAACAAATACATCGTCGGAACGTTACGATATTATCGTATCGCGTTTATATTATTAATTATTATCGTAAACGATTTATTTATACGTTATTATTACTATTTAAGTTTATATTTCCCGTTATTGTTAACGTTATACAAATTGTAGATAATAAGTAGATAGGTCGTCCCTTAACCGGTATCCGTTTTTAGACGTTTCTTTTATTTTATTTATTTTATTCGGCGTTCGAAAATTTGGGGTTTAGGTGACAACGACAGTTGAATGTGTATAGATTGTTCGGAATGATTATCGGCTAGAGTACAAATCGGCCTTGAACAGTTTTTCGAAATACCCGTGGAGTGCAAACGCTACACACGTAAATTGAACCGGGTTTCGCGCAACTGGTTTTTCGAAACGAAAATCGTATTATTTCGAAATAATTTCGCTAGATTATAATAACCGAGAGACGCGTCGTGTAAGAGTGTAGTAGTAAGTAGCCGATAATTATTTTTGTCCGTCGATTCGTTCGGTGGTGGCCGAACGCACGCGATTAATTGTGGTTATTGGCAGTCCCTTTTTACACGGCCGCGTGTGACGGCGGCGCCAACAGGGTGTTGTTGGTTTCCAACAAAACCATGAACAGCGCCCTTTCGCGTCAATCGCGCTTTCGTTTATAAGTCAACAAGACTAACACCGTAGTAATAATATTTTCGTGGGATATTATTATTATCGTTACGTTATTTGTTAGCGTTATCGTCGTCGTCTGCAGTTTAATCTCCATTATTAGCCAACGACGACGATAACAACAATATTACTAACGAGACAACGCGTCGCGGACTGAGCCTTTTGTCGTTGGTTGGACGTTATAAAGCAAATTTATCGTAAATAAACGCGACCGCTTTTATTTTGCCAGGAACGGCCTATTTGAAGTTCTCGCGACCCCGAGACCTATCCGAGGACTATTATATATAAAAAACGTCCGCGCTAATTTTAAAGCGCTTTATCAATTTCCGTCGAAACGGTTTTTTAATTAATTGTATATCGTTTTTTGTCAATTTTCGAGAAACGCAAAAAATATCCAATTTAAACGAAAACCAAATATTTCGAAGTATTGCCCTTCGAAAACAATTTTAAACAAAAAGACCCTCCTCCTCCTCCTAATGGCTCTTAAAACCATACTATTTATTCATACACATTCGCGAAGGTGCAGAAATTTATTTTACCATCACTTTTTTTATCCACATTTGTCAGAAACCTTGTAAATACACAGCTCCTCCCTAACAATTCTCGACAACCCTCTAAGACGACTTAAAAGAAAATGGCGCGCACACCATAAGCTCGTTCGTGAACTATATATCTATATTAAAGGTATTCATACGATTTTATGTATAAAAAAAAACCAATCGAGAGTGTCACTACTAATGGGTGTGTGTGGCTGTGCACAAATTGTACGTGTACGATTTATCGTAAAAATAATTTAGTTTTTTTTTACGGTACTTTGTGTATACAACGTTATAATAATCAATCGCGTTTGCTTATTGTACCCTTTTTTTTCACGGTATCGACAATACCCTCACTGGCCCGGAAAGCCAGAAGGCAGTACTACTTCGGACCTACTTATTGTACCCTGAAGGTACAAATTGTAAATTTCGAACAAAATAAATTTCGTTTATAGCGTACGCTTTGGTGAAACTGCCCGCTACGCGCGCCAGTAACTCGGAAAAATATTCGTGAACGGCCTATAGATAAATAAATTATTCGGAACGTTTCTTTTCTAGTCGGTAAACAACAACACTGTTGTTTTCTAAATCGACGTTCCCAAGAAAACCCGTTTAAACAAATAAAAGACGAACAATTTACGCGTTAAAAACACGATTTATATATTATACACCGCTCACTCGCTACTACTACTCGCAAACGGTTTTCTTCGTAGGCGCCCGGGAAATAACGGTAATATCAAACGACACATAGGCGCGACGAAACTCGTTTTTTACGTTCAAACACGATTTACATATTTATTTCCGATCGGTATCGGGCCAAGGAAAAGCGTGTAACCTTCGGACGCTCGTTAAATTATATTCTCGACAACGCGCACACGCCTGAATAATTACGTACTACTACCACACACATTAATAGGCACGTACGACGGGCGGGTGTCACCCGTCACCGGTAGTACAATAAGTCGAAATTTAATTCACTTTCTCACTCGAGTACGTTAAGTTCTCTTCGGCATATACGATTCCACCCTCCCACCCCATATACTGTCACATGGTCCAGAATAATTTCAATTGTCGGGGGTCGTTACCGATTTCCTAACAGGTTTTGCCTCTCTGAATATCGATGATCGGAATGACCCGATCGCGTAGAGACCGTTATAGGATCTGGACCAATAATACTGGGGGGGTCTCACCACCGGCGGGGACTCCCGGAGGGATGTTCTCACGGCCAAGGAGGTGGCTAAACGAGAGAGACACAGTCGACGGGGCTTCGTTCCGTAGTGTGCCGCCACCGTTCCATCGATCGATCCCACACCGTGGGGGCCATTTAGTTTCATAGTAAAGAGGGTGACGACGACGATTGTTGGCGGACCGTACGACGTGCCACAACAATCGGCGGTCTCGTTGTGTACGTTTTTCGATAAGTTTTTCCTTGTTGTAAACAGGGTGTGTGGTTAGGGGTTTTGGGGAATCGCCCCCTCGGCCACACCCTCTTACACGATCGGATGGTTTATTCCGCGAATGTACGTAGCAACAATTATTGTAATAACCTATCATCCCCGAGGGGAAATAGTGGGTGTATATTGCCGATACCGTAAATTAATGTACCCGAGGAGTACAACTGTCCAAATTAATCGTTCGTTCGTTATTTCGTGGCGTACAAACGTGTTAATATATACAATTCGAATCAATTGGTTAATAAAAAAAAAAAACCTATTTATATACGGTGTATGGTCACGTCGATTGTTGGCTACTACGGCGTTTACGACCCCGAATGCGATGTGGACGTTCTCGCCAACCACAATAATATGATGGTAGTAGTAAGACAACGGTGGTCGCGACACGGATAGTTTTCAATAAAAAATATGTATATTATTAGTCGATGAAAAATAAAACGTAATATTCTGAACTGGCCGATCCCAAATAGCTGGGGAAAAGGTAAAGAAGAAAAAAAAGATACAATAATATTCTAATCAGGGCGTTAAATTTATCCGACCTGTACCGGGCTATACTATCCGGAATCGTAAAATTTTTACTACCACCCAATATACTAAACCCACCAATCACAAATAGTTGGGAAAAAGGCGAAGAAGAAAAAGATATAATAATTCTTAAAAGGGCGTTAAATTAATCCGACCTATAATCTCGCTATACTATCCCTGAATGAGCCTATAAAAATACAACACGGTGTATGAAACTCGTACCTAACCTGATTGCGCTCGTACGCGATAATATAGATTATATCGTTTTTTATTATTGTCACTCGCACTAATGCCACACGTGTAAACAATTATGAGTAGTGCTTAGTGTTAGTAAAACCGCGAGTGCGAGTGAATAGAACGCCGTTCTATTTACTAATGACAAGTAGCTACACCCTTCACGATTATAGTCTACTCGCGGTTGCATTCGCAACGTATGAGATCGCACGATGATAGTATTAGTGCTTAGTTGAAGTGATAAGAGAATATTTGTTTTATCACGTGCCGTGTCCTGCAGTTTATTTTTGTTAGCTTATTAAGTTTTCAATATAGAATTTAAAATGTCAGCAAAGTGGAATGCAGAAACAACTATTAAATTTATTCGGGAGTTTAAGCAATATGAATGCCTCTGGAATCCTAAACATGTATCATACAAAAATAAACAAACGCGGGAAGCGCGTTATCGAAAAATTGTGGACGGAATGATCATACCCGGTTTTAAAGTAGCCGACGTATAAAATTTAAAACGCGAATTTAAAAATCTACCCACTACTACGAAGAAAAAAATAAATTAATCTAATTAAATTTCTAATTAATTAATAATACTCGCTACAATAATAAATCATATCTTAATATTATCGCTTATATATTATTTACTATTTACTAATACCATACACAAAAATCAGTTTTGCGTGTGACCGCTAGATGATTAGTGCCAGTGACATATAGAAGTGCGAGTGACAAGCACTAATGATAATATACTACGCATCGTGTAAATTAGACATTATATCGTGTATGCGCCCCTATGTTTACATACAGAATACATACAGACAGACCCCTCAGTAGAACATCGAACAACGATCGTATCAAAAGACTACTCGAACACTATCGCGACGAAAATCATGCACGGCAACAAAACATTCGTAATTGCGTTGGTCCTCGCCGCGGTGATTGTCGGCGTCACTTTCGCCGCCCCTAGAAGCGGCCGGCCCGACGCGGACGTGAGTGTACCGAGTTATAATAAAATAAATATATATATATAGATCCGAAGGATTCGAGTGATATGCCACGCGCGTTAATATATTTCCGTTTGCAGGAGGAAAACTATTATCACACTCGAGAAGTCGGAAAACCCGGAAGCAACAACGTCGCCATGTCGGTGCCCGACAACGAAAAGACCGGTAACAGTTTGTTCGACGTGGTTTTCGCCGTGAGTAATATATTATACTATTATAGAGACTGACCACGTAGACTAAATTATACGGTTACAATTGTTTTTCTATAGATCCCGATCAACATAATACAGGCCGTGAACAAGTACTTGAACCAGAAACAAAAAAACCAACTGGGTACGACGGCCACATAACATAATCGACAATAGTTATTATTACGTAATTTTAAATAAAACATAATCACGAATATTTTTCGTGGCGACCGTTTAAAAATAACGACAGCGGCGAAATACGCGTTTCCAGACACGTCGTACAACGACGAAAATATCGATAAAATAATAAGTACGCGGGTGTACAAGAAATTTTTTTTTTGTACTCGTTGTATCAAGACATCAGAATATTATCACGACTTTTTCAGCCGGTTGTAAAAGGGTGAGGAGATAGCGCGCGTTAGGTCGAGACACAGTCGATGTAAAAATGTTGCCACATAGAATGAGAGGTCCTAAGCGTTTTCGCACTACTTTTGTAGGCGCGTGGAAAACAGAGAGGAGAAATTTAGAACCGTAACGTCAAAGGTGGAAAAAAATTATAGCGTGTGAAACTAACCGGACAGTGTGCGGCGGTAGCAGTTTCGCTAATCATGTAATAGTGTGTAGTGTGTCAACGATGGTTTTAAAATATTACGGGCCCGAGCTCAAATAGCCGGGAAAGAAGCGAAGAAGATTATAAACACGCCCGTGATGTCCAATCGTTTTTATGATACGGCAGTGACGAGAGGGGGGGAGGGAGCGCGAGGGGACACAGAGAATACGGGAAAAATTTTCGAAAGTACTCCGAACAATTGGAATCGCCGACACATCCGATCCTCCTGCACATTATATGTTGTCGATGGACAACGACGCGTTCCGCGGATAACAACAATATCGTCGTTCGGATGATTGTTAAACGAAAATAATTGTCTCTTTTCGCAGAATCCGCTGCAGCAGCTCAAAATGGAAAACCCGTATCTCCACCGAAAATGGACTACGACGGAATATTCAACGTAAGCGTAGATATAAATAAAAAACCGCGCGCGTGTCCACGCATTCGTGATAGTTAAAAAACAGAACGCGTATAAAAAAAACCTCCGTAAAAAATTCGGTTAAAAACGTTTTAAAATTAAACGACTTGCCGACGCCTACGGTCAATCGACGTATCTGAACAAAAAACCAGTTCCGTTACTCGTTCAGTTAAATAACTATTAAAAAACTAAGTAGTAGTTGTGACAGACGACGACGTGGATGTGCTCTTTCGAAAATCCGTTCGAAGGAACGCCCCCCCCCTCGTTTGTCGTCGAACCATTGTGTTGTAGTATATAGGTTTAATCGGAAGCGAATAAAACAGACGAATATAAGCGTACACGGCGTCGGCGTCGTATATCAATTATACAAAGCTTTCGTAATTAATTTCTTCCCCGTATTTTTTTTTTTTTGTGATCGTTATTGGCATCTCCGCGGCTTAGATCCCGATCGCCGTACTCAAGTCCGTCCAGAACTTGTTGAGTTGGTTGATTCATTAACGCGCAGCACCGACGGCAACAGCGAATACGGAAGAAGCGACCCAAAATCGATCGTCGTTTACAACACGGAAAAGTTCGTCGTAAAAACGATTTTTTGTCAAAACATAATACGCGTAATATTTATATACATGTTCATAAAGCGGTTTTATTTCACATTAATCGTCAAATTCATTATTTTATATCGAACGTTCTTATTACGGTTTTACTACAACCATTGCGCTTAAGCGCATATTTTAATCAATTTTTATTGTACTCGTTTATGCATTAATAAATATATATGATTCACGGAATAACTAGTGAATTTTTGACGCCAGAAACGTCACGCACGAAATCCAAGTGTGAATGTCAACTGTTATTACCTATTAATATTTTATGTGTATATATAAGTAATTATTTTTCGAAAGCAGTAAAAACAGTTATGGAATTGAGTGCGAGACCAAAAACAAAAAGGCTGAATACGATTCAGGAATGTATGAGGATTGCTGGTGTGTGCGTGGAGGATGTGAGAGATCGGGTCAAATGGAGGTTTAAAACGAAGGTGGCCGACCCCTAGTAGATGGGATAAAGGCGAACAGAACAAATTATAATTCGATCAGGCTCTGGACACACTTAAATTTTATCAATAAAAAGTTGCTTATATTTTACTCCGAAAAAATGGCCGCTCATTATTGATAATATCGATAATATTCTGCGATAATATTATTTTGATTTGTATCTGTTCTGAGATTTTACATTTTAACGGTCAACCTTTTAATTTTGATTCAAATTTTAATAGTTTTAACCTTAAGTTAGTTACTGAATACATTGTATTCGCCATTATGGTTCTAGTTTGTATGGTTAAAAATTGCGAAAATGCCAAAAGCACTACAAAAGAAGAAAAGTTCAACCTTTTTAGAGTAACTAAAGATTTGGTTCGGTAGGTAATTTATCAAAACGTCATTATATTACATCATATTAATTAAATTTTGAAAAGTTACTACTAATAAAATTTATTTATTTATAGGTCTAAAGAATGGTTAATTAACTGTGGAAGGGAAGATTTTTCTTTAAAATCAGTTGACAACCTTTATAATAACTATAGAGTGTGTATGAACCATTTTAAGAGTAATATGTTTTTAAATACAGAGAAACTCGATTATTGTTCAGTGCTGTGCTTACTGAGTTTTTGGTAATTTGAATATGAATATAAAATTTTATTTTATAAGGTTTAATTTAACATTTAAAAATGTATTTAAGCAAATACAACTTCAACTTCAAATGAACTAGTAGATGCACAGAATAGATTAATTATAGATATAGATAATAGATTATTGGTAGATGTTAGACCATGTTCACCTGTAGCATCAACACAAACTACAAAATATCTCACTTTAAACACTTCAAGAAAATTGAAACTTAAAGTAAATGAGCTCACTAATAGATGTGACATTCTAGAAAAAAAGGTTGAAACTTTAACAAAACAAATGAATAAAACCTTACCATCAGTAATTTTATGATGTTTGTGATATACATTTACCACCTAATTTACAACCGTGGGTGAAATGAGGTAATAACTTTTGAATCATTGGTTTTTAAATTAAATAATTTTTTTTTCTGTTATGTAAATTTATCTTTATTTTTGTGTTTCTAAATAATTGTTGAACTAAATAATTGTTACTACTAAAGGTTCTTTAAAAAAAAAAAAAATAAATAAATAAATAAATAATTTGAAAGATGATACAAAAGATTGTTTTCTGTTCATTGACAAAATTGCAATTAAAACTCATTTTTTTTATAATTTGTCATAAAATTATATTGTAGGGCAAAAACCGTATGAACCTACAAACTATGTATTATGTTTTATGCTAAGAAGCATAAACTATATTTGGAAACAACCAATTGCGTATTTTTTTTTTTAATAATTCAAAAATACAATATTTGCTTTAATTTCTAAAATTCAAAGTTTTTCGTTAAATATAAGGGTTTTAACAAGCGATTAAGGGTCAAATTTTATTGGACTCTCAAGTAAAATGAATGTTTTACGTCCCTATTTTTTGTGTCAATCAAAAAAAAAAATATTTAAAATTTTAATGTCCCCCACTTATTAAAATCAACTAGAAATAACTTTTTTAATGAACTGGATAGTATGTTTTATAAGTGAATTCCCAATAATTTCAGTGAAGAATAATGTCGGTAAAGAATTAAGAAATGTGGAAGATAATATTCCTTTTAACCATCCATGCTCCGAGTTTGATAATTATTTCTTAAAAAACCTATATATTAGACTAAAAATATTTCATACTTTAAAAACATAAAATAAAAATGTTCTTTCAGCTCCAAGACAAAATCGTAAACCTCATTTTCTTTCTCATTTGTAAATTTTAATGTATTCATACATGTAAAATGTATAATACATTACAATTTATATTTGGGAAAAAAATTTCTATAATATTTATTGCATTTTTAATTAATTGAACCAGTTTCATATACTATATGATTTGAATATAAAAAAAAACTTTTTTATTTGTAAAATTAAAATTTTGTAATATTTTTCACGTGAATATTTTAAACTGTTTCGAGTATTGTGGAAAAAAGAAAAATAACAAAATTGAAAATGAACTTCATGTAAGTAAATTAGTACCTAGAAAATATTTTAATGCAACTAAAAATTAAACACTTTTGTAACAATTTAATAAAGAAAATAAGTAATGGTTAATTATTTATGATTATTTGAATATTTCGGAATAACTATTAATTAAGTAAAATTTAAATATTTATTCTGTATTATTTTTCAAATATATACTTTGAGCTGTAAGTGATGCGGAAAAAATTTAAAATGCATTAAATAAATAATGAATAATAAATTTAAAAAAATATTATTTATAATAAATTGTGTGGTGTAATTTATTTTACCTTTCTCTTTTATTATAAATACACGATTCACAAAATAAGTAATTCTTCAGAATTTATTTTATTCTGTTATACTTATTAGAATAAATGAATTAATATAAATCAAAATTCGATTTATGAATAATTTACTTATTTACAAAAACGTTTTTTTTTTTGTAGGTATGGTCATACCTATTTTCCTCCAAAAAAATAACGAATTCGTTAATCAGATTAACTTATACTTGCAATTTAATTCATTTTCAGTGTCCAGAGCCTGATTCGATGCTCGTTGGCCCGGTGGTCGAATATTCGAACACTGGCGCACATCCGACGACTACACACACGTTAATATCCTTGTTGAACGCCACAAACACAAATAATATCTTTGCATATAACAACGACCGAAACAAAACGAACGACGACCGTACACAAGGGATGTATATAAGTAACAAGCTACATAATTTAAGAGAATATAACGACGTAACGTTTAATCTAGTAACACAACTGGGGTCCACGGGAGAGAGCCCGCAAGTGATACGCGCGTTCTGAACGAATTTCACAACAACAGAGTCATTAGTCTTTTCCGAAAGAGAAACAGCATTACCTAGAGCATATTAAAAACGGTCGGTAACGCGAGTACGCGCGACAATTTCGCAACAAACACCACCGGTACAGCGCGACGGAAACGATTGCGAACTTTTCATCGTCTATTGTATATACATTTCCGAAAACCGATAAAAAAATAACCGTGTAATAGAGTAAAAGGCGCAAAATCGTTTCCAGTAAAACGCGTAGGTACTCGTTAATGATAAAAAAAATTCAGCGAAACATCAGAGTACTGATTGACAAACCGTTGCACAAAATGCGCTCGTGAGAGATCGTCTCAGGACCAAAAACCACAAAAATTTGCGGCGTCCGATCCGCGTATTAAAAAAGGATAAATAAGCGCGCGTAATAGTAGTAAAACGATAAGTAAGAGCAAACCTAATTGTATACAATTTAATCGGGATAAGACGAATAAACGATTAGCGCGAATAGAAAAACACACACCGGTGGCACGCTTAAATGAGCGCAATCAACAAACGACAGTTTAATTGCGACTATTATCATTACGATAAAGGATACAGAACAACAATTTACTTCAGACGATGATTCAAAAATACGGACGTGACTAAAGCGGAATCGGAAACGCGAACTTTCCTCGTGACGAATTCAGATGCCAAGTATTAATCAATCTGTTATTAAAAGATTAAGGGTAAAAAATTAACCGATTGTTACGGACTCGGTGCAACGAATAAGAAACTCTACGACCAAGTTGTATCAAGTGGTATTATAGATGTTGTTTTTCACGTTGGTTTTTTTTAGTTTTAAATAAAGAAGCAAACACCAAAACACGCACCGGGAGAAGCCTCTGTTATAAAATTAACCTGAATTTTAAATCCAAGTATGAATGATTCTCGTTTTGAAATAAAATTGGAAAAGAAAAAAGGGCGACTTTAATTATACTGAATATAACAGGTAATCGAATGATTTAATAACGTTCGAAAATAATTGAAAACGTTGCCGTCGTGATCCAAATGTTTCGAACATAAAAAGCGACTAAAAAAGGGAAAGGCTTGTTTTTCTAAATTGGAAGAGGCCAATATTATTTCTTCTTTCCTCTTAGTCATTAAGCTTATATATATATATAAAAAAAAACGTGACACATTTTATAACACACAACGACGTGTCAGTTTTACGTTTTTATTATAACTGCGACAACCAAAATTATTCGCCTACAAATGGAGAATACAAGTAGATTACAAGAATTACAACGAATTGCCAGAGAGATGGAGAAAATGTGTATCATCAAGCGATAGCGCATATTTTGAATAAATAATTTTTGTACTAATTTGTAATGATA